>JAQGCA010000107.1:0-45666 GCA_034698945.1 Protaphorura quadriocellata | reverse complement strand
AATTGCCATGATAATTAGCTAGTTACATTTAGTAATTAAGTTACAAATTTGAATAATATATGTAAACGTCTAGTCATGCTAAATCGACTAGGGCGTTTGCCAATGCCAATGCCAATTAAACACTTAAGAAATACGAAGATCTTTAATTGCCATGCTAATTAGCTAATTACAATTAATAATTGATGATATGATTAATGTGACACAAGTTAACCGCTCGTCAATAAGACGAGAGAGAATATACGTACAGAATTGTACGGATGAATGAGCGGTATAACGAAAGGTTGGATGTAGAAGTGCATGTGAAAGGACGAGACGAGTGGTGTATAATTACATGCTCTACGAGGACTTCCTTGGCGTTTCTTAGAGTGAGACCGACAGTACAACGGAATTAATTGACTCACATTGTTCTGAAAATCAGGTCTTAGCAACTTACGAGAAGTCTTTTGTACTATAAGAAACATTACTCCGTGGAATACACTTAAGTTAATCTAAGAACCAGTCAAATGATCACGAACGCACAGTACCGGCCATTACCAACACAAACAGAGGTTATGTGATTTTGTCGTGGAATGAAAATGAATTTCTTTCTTAAATAAAGTTCTCGTGATTCCAAATCCTTCATTGGATAATTCCTCAGCTCCTGAGACATATTGTCTCATTGGAATCACTGATAAACAATCAAACACGTATTTCCAGTGCATTTGCTTCAATTTTTGCATGCTAAAATATTTCAGTTCAGCTCTACTTAAGTATTTGTGATATATTCTATGTTTTCTCATTTTAATTCATTTGACATTTTATTTTAATTTATATTTGTTTTGTAAAGCCGGTGACGCTATAAGTTGCTATAATTGCTCGAGTGTGAACCATGACCACTGCCCCGCAGAAATGTCCTTTCAAGATGAAGATATCATCCCATTAGTATCCTGCGATAGCGTGCACGAGGCTCAGTATTGTGTCAAGACAAATGGTGTCACGGGAGGTAAGTTCCAGAGGGAGGCTGATATTATTAAGAAATCAGCATAATCCGGAAAACTTTGGTCGTAACTCAATTATTGCTTTGCTTTTGCTTTTGACTTGTTCGTGGTTAATTATCTGTCCTCTGCCAAAAATATGAGTCGTCACTTAATAGAATGTCACACGGCGGTTCTTAATATGCACTGCTTAAAGATTTTGTGTGGAATCCACATTCACTAAAAAACTATCCTGGAATTATTTTTATATTGCGAAATATCAAAATCGGTCCGTGTAAAGAGAATGCTACAGGTTCGGGTGAAAGTTCGCCCCGTTCTGGCGCTAACGTCGCCAATTGGGTTTTACGATACGCTCAGATTCCAGATTCTGAATTACCATTTCGCATGGGTTTCAGTGCTTACGTTTCCAACGTAAATTACGTGAGCGACGTACGAGTTAGCTGCAATTAATACAATTCAGACAATTCAGTTAAAAACAGTGTAACAAATCAGTATTTACAGACAAATTCATTCGTTCGCAGTGGTTCGTTAATTTTATTAATGAATTGTTGACCTGGCAAGACATCTGAATAAAACTGAACTTTGAAACTTTGAAACTTTCGTTCTTATTTCGCTCAGTAAGGTAACAAAGTCGTGAACGTTTCAACATAACATGTTTCACTGAACTGAAAGTTTACATTTCAAGCTGCTCACGTCTCCCCGAACTTTCTTTCATCGCACATCGCGGTGGATGACTGCCTGCCGTAACGAAAATGTTACTTTTAGTTGTGGTACATAGTTTTGCTGGAGAAAGACATTGAGATTGCTTTCTCCGCTTTACCCGGGGCATTTCATTTTGAAACGTTGTGGAAGTCTTAATTCGTTTGACCATAATATATATTCTGTAATCACACAAAACCAATTATTAGTGCAGTCGGAGTATTGATTCATCAATTGCTGGAAAGAATGTTACATCTATTTACATATTCGCCAGTTACGAGTAGTCTCTATTATTTTATGTCGGTTTCTTGGTTGGTTTTGGTTTGGTGTATTATTAAAACCCGTTTAGCGTAACTGAGATAAGACTTTGGCGTGTAATATCAAAGAAAATCATAATTAAGATTCTGTTGTCTGTTAAAGGCTGATTCGGTTGCGGTTTCTTTTACTCTTTTTCAATTTAAGGAAGCCGCGGAATTCAATGCTTTCGGTGCGAAGAAACATTTCATTCCTCATGTTCCGACGCTCTCTTCAGCGCACCACTTTCAGATTGTCAAGATGTATTTGATGCCAATTACTGTATAAAAACGATTGGTGTTTTCGGAGGTTGTACGATCACATACCACTTAAGCTTTCTGTATGCAAATTATATTTTAGTTTCGGAGCCAATTTTGTTGCCTATTACATTAATATTTATAAACTTAATAGATGTCGTATTCATTCTCGGCCGCTTGAAACGCTTTCATATTAGCTCTCCTGTCATGTTTATTATTAGAACTCAGTACCAACCGTTCGAATTTAAAATAATATTTGGCCTATGTTGCAGGGAGTCTTGGAATCACAAGGTTCTGTTCGTCTCGCGATATGGGAAATTATTGTGAGTATATCAAACGTCCGGGTGATCAGTTGGAATATCGTTCGTGTGTTTTCACCTGTACTTCAGACGGATGTAACAGCTGCGGAATTATTACTGCGTCCATTTCATTAATCCTTGTTGTAATTGCCTTCCATTTCTCATAGTTTTCAAATGTTCATGGGGAAATGTACAAATTGTTTCTTGAACCAATAATTGAGATGCACGTACTTGTCGCTGAACAAAAGCAATAGTACATTTTATATGGAGTTACTCAAAAATAAGCCATGCCATGACATATGTATTGATCTGAATAAATTGTCAACATTTTATAATTTGTTTCGAATGTTACAGCAGAAGCACGCTTGCATTAAAATAATATGGTTTTTATTTCTGTAAAATGCAACAATCTTGATCATCTTTTATTTCGATGCAGTCTGGGACAGTCACACAATACAAAATGCTTCAAACATAATCAGATTCAACAAAATTATTTATAATGGTACTAAAAATCACAACAATAATTTATTGTGCTACTTAATTATTCGCCCAGTCACATTTTCTAGTGACTCATTGAGCAAACCCTTTAGAAAATTCCCTGCGAAGTGCTGTTGCTCGTTTTAGTTCACGTACTGTCCAAGATACATTCACATTCAGAACATTTAAAGAATATGTAATACTTTCAAATCAACCACAACAAAGTCTTACAAATATCGGCAATAATGTAGAAATCCCAAAAAGAATCATGTCCAACCAAAGCAACCAAATGATTAAATTGAAAATATCAAATTTTCGTTGAAAAAAAAGACAATGATATGACTAACGTTGATAACAACTTCACATTAAACGGGGGGAGATGTTATCAAAAATGCCTTGGATATTACGACCCCTTAGTACATAACTCGCCATACC
Organism: Protaphorura quadriocellata; assembly: GCA_034698945.1. NCBI lineage: Eukaryota > Metazoa > Arthropoda > Collembola > Poduromorpha > Onychiuridae > Protaphorura > Protaphorura quadriocellata. Next base: position 42,231 of record JAQGCA010000107.1, on the reverse strand, counting down.
ACAGTTCATATTAAATAAGGAGATTCATTCATAAATCACGAAACTGAAATTATTCTTTTAAATTGCACAATTTTTGGCAAAAACAACTCATGATAACACTAATTAATATTATCAAATAAATAAATTACATTTTCTCTTCACAATGCAAACTGCTTATAACTCCAGTCTTCCCTTGGCTGCCAAGATAAAAAATATTCGTCGTGATTGCATTGAAAGCTTTGTATTTCTCATCAGATGAGTTGAGGTTTAAAAATTTATTTGATTCATTTATTAGATCTTCGTAATATTATTATTGAGCATCACTGTCGCTCGTTGTATCGTTTCCATTTTTCTCTGAAAGGTGAACAATATGCTTTAGTGTCCAATTAAATTCCGTAGTACATGACTATAACTAACTAATCAAATACCTTTTTTGCCTTGATACGCGTGACGTCTCAGTCTGTCATATAGGTCTTCTTTGTTCCCATAAATACTTGCGTTGGATCTAGCCAGACTATTCAATTGTCCATTTCCATACCCTTCTATTATTAGAATAAATCATTTAAATTAATTTAGTATAGTGTATTATTGGCTTCACTCATTTATTGAATTTTAATTAAAGACTAACCCTTCATATAGGTTTCGTTATAAAAATTTGGCATATCCCAACCATCTTCTTCATCGTCATAGTAGTGGGCATAAGTTGAATGGTGTGAAGGGGCTATGCTCTCTGCATAAGGTGCCGCGCTGGGTGCTCCATAATAGAAGTTCACCTGAGATCCACCTGTTGGGTCGGGAATCGTTGAACCGGCCAACAACTTTTTGGGCTCTCTCCTCTTTGTTGAGCTGAATATATAAATAGGCTCGAATTAATTGTTTTATTTCTTGTTAATAGGCCGACAAGTATATGCGTTGAAATTTATCACAGTAATCCCTAATCAAAAAATGTTTAGTATGTCATACTCACCGCACACAAATCATCCAGATTAGAAGGAAAATGATTATAATTAGAATGACTCCTCCTGCGACACCACCAGCAATGTAGGCAAAGTCAGATTTTTCAATGCAACGTTTTCCAATGAAACTACCAATACATTCACAGAACGGATTTCCCTTTTTGTCTTTATGACATGTTCCTTCATTCTGACAGAATCCTTGACATAAATCTACGACGAAATATACAATATTACACAAACGTTGCACATGAATTGGATCGGAAAGCCTTTCGATGAGTGATAATATTACCTGTGCAAGTTTCACCGGTTCCATTGAAACCGAGTTTACACTCGCATCTGAACTCGTTAGTTGTTATATTAAGTAGACATAATGCATTCGGGTCACAGAGGTTTGACGCACCTCCGCTGACGTCACAAGGATTGGAACAGTCTTCTGCTTTTGTCTGAAAAAATTAAAGCATGGGACAATTAATTATAATTTACGACTTCACGAAACAAAATAAAATGTTGCGTCAAATTGATAACTTACTGCGCCAAGGAAGCTAGTTGAATGGTCATATGGGCAAGTCAAGCAGGAAGTCTGTTGATCATCGGGTTGATATGTACCCTTTCCACACGGTTGACAACGATTTTCAGAAGCAATCAAATATGAACCTATTCAAATATATATTACCAATTATGATTCCGTTAACCTCACAAGGTTCCAAACATGTCGAAAATCAATCCATAAATACGAAATTCGAACTCAATTACCGGCTCTGCAAATTGGCAAAGTGCAGTGATCAACGGAAGAAGTACCAGTTGATTGGGTCGTTTTATCTCCTGGACAGCTAACACAGGCAGGTTGAACGCCTTGAGTTCTGTATGTACCTCGCGGGCAAGGTAAACAAATGCCTTCGGAACTCAATTGCTCTCCACTGGGACATTCATCCCGACAATCCAGCTCAGACACCGCATCCATTGTCCTTGTAGTTTTCCCAAGGCCACAAAGTTTACAACTGAATTGTCCCTCATCTGGTTGGTATGATCCATATCCACAACTCTTACAAAGTTCAGCTGTTTCGTCAAAAAATTTCCCTGCTGGACAACGTTGTTTACATTCTTTTGGAGATTTTGCACCCAAGATTTTTGTAACTCCTGATTTATCTACAATTGTTGGACATGGTGTACAAGAGAGTTGAGCAGTTTGACTTTGATATGTTCCAGTCGGGCAAACTTCACAAGTTCCGTTCCCGCGTGTTCCGGCATGGAAGTAAGACCCGGATGCACAAGGGACGCAATCTGATCCGACAACCACGTGACCTGGAGCGCAAGCATAATCCGAAACGAGATCTAAACTGGTGGGATCAGCTGCTGTATTTGGAAGCACATCTCGAACATCAAAAGCATCCTTTTCTAAAATCAATCCTTGAAGTAGTCGTTGAATATTTGATCTCTCATTTGTGTTGACATTGACTACTGGGTCACTCTGAGCTGGGAAACTGATATCGACATCGTACACATCCTCAGCCTCTTGAGTTGACTCACGCTTCACTTTGTTGGCCGCAATGAGTGAACGCTGAGCACGGTTCTTCTTATTGCATATTACCCCAATATTTAAATCTTGACAATCGGCTCCCTCCTTCACTTTGGTTGCACAGAAACGCCATTCTTGATTCAACTTTCCAATTGCAAGTTTAATTCTCTCCTTCAGGACACCTTGCCCGGCTTCATTACAAAGTCCAGCTGACGGGAATTGAATCTTTACTTTGAAGACGCGTTGTGCTGGTCTTGAAGCTGCAAGTTTTATGACTCATTAGGAATCTTGTCTTCTCTAAATTCAATCGATCTCGATCTTTAATTTATTAGCAAACTTACATGTACAAGATGGATACACCAATGGTTTTTCAATGTCTTGTATTGGGTGCCAGAATCCTTCGGCTCCACAAGCATAAAACTTGGACACCGGTTGTGAGAATTTTTGTCCGGACGTGCAACTAATCTCGCAAGCCTTGAAATGACCACCGGGTCCTGCAACAAGGAATTATTAGTTTTAGGTATTGTAGAATACATAAACGTTTGAGGAATAGTTGAAGCTTATTACCCCAGCCTGTGCATTGTTGAGCTCCGCTATCAGGGTCCGGTATAGCAGGACAAAATTCGGCTGCAAAATATAAAAAAGTTATTACAAAAAAATAATAATTGAGAGCTTCGGCCGGTTATATGCACAAGTAGGTGCGAACCGACGACGGTCGACTTTGCAGATCCAATCCTGATTTGTGGAATTAGTTGGCTAATAATGCATCTTCACGTACCGCCGCAATGAATGTCATGCTAAGAAATTCCCTCTAAAAAGTCTGCATACTAAACCTCACTATCGGTTATTTTAGTGATCTACCTTCACCTGTCTATGCCTCATTTGAGTTTCAAATCACTACATCCGTGTATTTTTGAAAAAACATGGAAAAAGAAACAGCTATGCAAATTCTGCTTCTAACATGCGCCGTGTATTGGCAGCGATTAACAATATAATATGGAGTTTACCTAAAACGTGGACCTTGAAGCGACACATGGCATTGTTACCAGCCTGATCATAAGCCACGTAAGCAATGTCATAATCTCCCCACAGTAATGTTTGTCCAGGTCTGAATCCTTGTTTCTCCTCAACACGAACAATCCCGATATTATCAGAGAAGACAGGTTCATCCCAAGTAACGGTAGCTGAGCCATTTCGCGTGATTACCCACATGCTTCCAGGGCAATGTGTGACTTGTGGCGGCACTTTGTCTGTATTCACGACATCACATCGGTTTCCACTCATTCCAGGTGGACACACGCGTTCCCCACAAGCCGACGGTACAACTCTTTCAACACCACCAGATACTCGATCATAGCCATTCCAGGGAAGAATGAGTTTAGTGTAAATGACTGGCTCAGATCGACATCCGCGCACTTGTTTTTGAATTTCTTTTGTTAAATCCAAAGGTCTTCCCCAAACCTGAACTCGACTCAAACTTCCAATGAATCCAGAATCTTGCGGAGCACGGCCAAATTCAGATACAGGTGCACCAAGTGAGATCCAGCCACTAAAAATATAAATCATTCAACCATTCATTTTTGTTTCCATTACTTGTGAACTCGTTATTACTTACAATTCGGGGATCTCTTTTCCTTTTCCGTAGGTATCAGCTTTTCCAGCTATGAGACCGTCCGTAATCAATACAAGCGCAGTAGTGTTCTTGTCATAGGTCAGAGTGACGTGATGCCATTGTCCATCGTTCACAGGAGCATAATCTCGGAATGGCAAGTAAACTTCAGGGACGTCAGTAAAAATGGATACGAGCATTCCCGCACTATGTGCTTGAATAGCTAATCGCCTGTTCCTAGTGGAAATCCCAGATTGGACAACGTAATAGTTTAGGAAAGTTCCAGTGTCGTCATGATGAGTGAATCGAACCCAACCACCCAATGAGAACCCAGTCGTGTCCTTTGAATTAAGTTGGAATGGGATAGGTTGCTGAGCACTGGCAGTGCCTTCATCATCAGTGAACACTAAATCATAGTCAACTTGGATAGCTATAATGTGAAAGAAACACAAACATTAGTGATAATTCCCGAACTGTAAAGCGAATGAACTGTTGTAGTATTAAACTGTTACTTTTTCTGCAGTCCTCTCCAGTAAGATTAAATGGGCATTTGCAATAAAAACCATCTGAAAGGTCAACACAAGTTGCTGTGGGTGGGCAACTATTCTGCTGGCAATGAGAAATGCTTTGTTCGCAGTTTTTCCCAGTGAAACCATCTGCGCAAACGCATTTGTACCCTGCACCATTGTCAACACAACTAGCTCCATTTTGGCAAACTCCCTCCAAACAGGCATCAAATTCATACTGACATCCTATTCCAGTGTAATCTCCTGGACAAGAGCAGTTCAGACCAGACCCATAGTCTTTACAATTACCACCATGCATACAAGGATCTCCAATGCAACGATTCGGGGCAGTTTCACATTGTTTTCCATCCGTTCCACTTGGGCAAACACAAAAGTAGTCTTGGAATAAATTGACACACTCTGCATCATTTTGACAAGGTGTGGATTCACAGAGACTGATGTCCTTTTCACAAGATTTTCCAACCCAACCAGGTGGGCATTTGCATGTAAATGCATTTAATCCATCAAGACAAGTACCTCCATTCAAACACGGATCATTTTCGCATTCATCTGTATTGATCTATAAATAAATTCCAAAAATCATTTTAGGTGAATCTTTGCTTCTGAGAGCAAACCATTTATTAATAATTGATAACTAACCTCACAACCGATTCCGGTAAAACCTGGTCGACATTTACACTCGAATTTATTATCCAAGTCAACACATGTTTCGGTTCCCTCGGGTGAGCAGGGATTACTCAAACATTCATCAATTTCCGCTTCACATTGCAGGCCTTTTCGAGAAATTAAGTGTAAAAATTAAATATAGTGAAGGAGAAAGGATAATATAAAGTGTAATGGTAACGTTTTAGCACTTACCAACAAACCCAGGCCGGCAAGTGCACTCAAACCCATTGTATAAATCATTACATGTTCCACCATTTTGGCATGGTTTGTGGAGACAGTCATCAATCCGATGTTGGCATCTTTTCCCAGTAAATTCAGGCTCGCAAACACATTTGTACGTCCCAACTTCATCTACACATTCTCCATCATTTTCACAAGGATTTGATGCACATTCTGGAATATTGACGTCACAGCTTGGTCCAGTCCATCCTTCTTCACAAATGCATTCGTAATCAAATAGACGGTCCACACAAAGGCCATGATGACACGGTTCAGATGCACAAAGATCAACCTTGATTTCGCATCGTTTGCCAGTAAAACCTCTTGGACAGCCACAACTAAAATCATTGACCAAATCCGTACAATTGGCATTGAGGAGGCAAGGAAGTTCTGCACAATCATCAATGTTGGTATCACACAGTGGTCCCTCCCAACCAGGTTGACACTCACAGCGGAATCGACCCTGTTGTAATGGAATACAAAGGGCACTATTTTCGCATGGGTTTCCGCTCATAGTGCAAGGATTTACAGTGACGTCACAATCCGTTCCAGTGTACCCATTTTTGCAAAGACAAGTATGATTCCCTAGCCCTGGTTCAGTTTTACACATGGCTTGATCTGGGCAAGTATCATTGCGACAATTAGATTGTTGATCTTGACAATTAAATCCACTATATCCAGTCGGACAAGCGCATTTGTATCCTTGAGGTTCATCCAGACAAGTAGCTCCGTTATAACATGGTTGAGATGCACACTCGTCAATGTCAACTTCGCAAAGACGTCCCGTAAATCCAGCTGGGAAGGAAAGTTTTTATTAGGTTCCTTTATAAGTATCGACGAAATAATTAAGGTTAAAAATCATTACCTGGACAAAAGCACATGGCTTGATGACCTTGAGCGACACAAAGTCCGCCATTCTGACAATAATCGTCGGAGCATTGGATATTTCTACAATCTTCTTTTGAGACTGCTCCGACCTTGACTGTGGTTGCTTCTCCAGTACACTCTAAACATTTGGTCATCCCTTCTTTCGGTTGGAAAAATCCACTCGGACAAAGGGCACATGGTGCCAGTCCAGTTGGCGAATATGCTCCAGGAACACACTTGACGCGACAAAATTCAGGGCCGGAAGCTGATGGTTGGTAGGTAAAAGTTGTTGGTGGACAAGATTGGCATTCTTTAAAACCATCAGGTGGTGGTGATCCAGTGTAACTGTTCCTTGGACATTCTAGGCACGGAACTAAACCTGTCGGAGAATAAGTTCCAAATCCACAAATCGGTACACATTCATCTACTCGTTTTGACCCTTGTTCTCTTGTGTACGTTCCAGGCGGACAACGAGAACAAGCTCCTTGTCTAGCCCGACTCTGATAAAATCCACGAGGACAGTAAGTACATTGTTCTTCTCCTTCTGTTGCAAACGTTCCAGCTGGACAATGCAGGCATCGAGGAACGGATGATGTTTCAGTATTCAATACTTCTCCAGTTCCACAAGTAAATCCACGGCCAATTTTAGATGTCAACGCACGCAGAGGTGGACACAAGTTACTCACAGATGAAATATTAAGTAGTGGGTCCAAAACCATAGACGCTCGCCCAACAGACAAGTCAAATATCAAATTCAACGTAGAGCCACAAAGGTCATATAATTGATTCTGGCGAACTGTAGGAGTGACATCGAGGACGTAATTCATCTTTAGAAAAGAAACACACAAACGTCAGTTAGAGATGTTAGGGTTGTATTGCCAAATTAAAAAATTGTATTTTTTAGAATAATACCTGCACAACGTTTTCTTCAAGGAGTTGAGGTTTTGTTTCAACAAATGATACGTTCATATCAACATTGACAGCAGAGCATCGCTGGCTCAAGATATTGTCCAGTCCAGGTTGTGCTAACTTGATTTGGTTGACATATTGAGGGAGACAAGTTAGTGGAACAGCTCCATTGGCTCTGTACTTCACAATGGCATTCACTTGATACCTTGCAATTTCAGTGTCTTCACTCACACAGTCTGGAACGACCCTTGTTGGTGACCAAGTTCTACTCTTCTGATTACACAGGAAATTCTTCATTGGTTCCCCGTCCGTAAATCGATAGCCTTGTTTACATGTAGCCAAACACTGCATTCCATCTTGATTTGGAACACAATTAAGTTTTCCTTGTGCTGGAGGATTCAACTCCCAATCAACGCAAGGCGTAGCCTGAACGCTGACTTGGAAGTGACAAGTCGCTTGATTTCCAGATTTATCCATAGCTACTACAGTCACATTTTCAAATCCACCGACTGGAATAATTGCACTATCCGGGATGAATGCAATCGTTACTGGTCCAGACGCATCCGTTGCATTAATCCTTCGTCTTGTCTCATTGAAAAATACTTGATAGCTGGGCTGTTTGTCTACAAGTTCAACAACGTAGCTCTGTGGACAACTGAGTTGAGGTGGAGTATCATCAGGGACAGTGATATTAATATGGCAAATGGCGACATTTCCGTCAAAATCATAAGCAAGATATTCCACAAGAATGTCCTCGAAAACAAAGAACGGCATTTTGAAACCAGCTGGACGGATTTCCATGCGAGCAACTGTACCGGAATTGTCTACAGCAACGGGTTCAGCAAAACTTACAGCTTCTAAACCGGTTGAGCCTTTGTTTACAACAATAGATTGTTCCGGACAATTTTCAAACACCGGTGGTTCATTATCTGAATAAAGCACAAAAAGTAAACCCTATGTACACTCATTTACGCACTCTTTGATTGGATCGTTGTAAGAACTATAGATGTAAAGGGGATGGGTAGCAACCGGCCCCTTTGTTATATCAGATTTTCGGCCCAACCCAGCCCTTTTATTTGGCCGAACTCTATACTTACCGACACAAACTGGATAGCCCAAGTCCCAACCAAGTTGAATATTCTCTTCTGGTTCATCTTCACAACCCAGCAATTCGAATTTCAGGCAAGGATTTTCCAGATAGTTTACAATTCCTAGGAAGGAGAAACAAAAGGAAACATTTCACTTCGTTTGTAAGCACTATTATAAAACCACCACCCTTACATTTGTATGCTATCAAAATAATACCTAGAATTACAAATCTGGCCTGAACAGATTGAGGAAGTGTAATCATGGCCAGTTCTCCATAATTTCCAGGATCTCGAGTCGTCAAATTAAAATTTGGAAAGTAGACAACAAAGTTCTCGTTCTCCTGTTGTTTGTAAAAGAATCGAATTTCCGTTGGACGTCCCACAACATCATTTGTGATCACACCTTTCACCAGAATAGCTTTCACCCGGTTGATCTTTCCCAAATCAACCGTCACATATGTAAAAGCCTCCTGTAAACCGCACCAACCGGTGGCAGAGTTAAGACGAATATTTCTCCCTTCATAGTTGGACCTAGTATAATAGAATTACAAAATTCTTAACACTTCCAACGAATACATTTTTATACTTGCTGGTTTTATGATTATTTAAATTTTACCGTTCCGAAGTCACATTAATGGCCGAATCTGGAATTACTCCTGAAGCTAGACCGAGTGGTTTTATTACTCGACACTCTGCATCGCGAACACATGTGATAGGGTATGGGTTTATTGGAATGTAACCAGGACGATTACATTCAAAGAGTACCTCGCCTCCCTGTAATTACCAGGCAAAAATATATATTTAATAAATCGCACTAGATAAGAAGTGTGAAGAAAGGGGCTTTAATTACCTGTTCATAAGTTTGAGAAGTTTGAACACCATCTGGAGGTCGGCCAGGGTCTTCGCATACTGGACCTTCACATCTTAGGTTACCGAAATCCCAAACACCATCCTCCTTGCACCTAAAAGTGACAATTTTAAGTTGACATCAAAATTGAATTGTTTCTAATAATTGTGTGGCAAATGCGTTTGTTCATTGATTTGATTGATAGAGAAGATTGATCAAGTGACAAAGATAAAACATGACAAACACGTTATTTCCAGCATCTGATCAGAATAAAACCTCTTGATTTACTTACCTCACAATGTTGTCATTTTTGGTAGACTGTCCAGCTAGGCGAAATGTATCCTGGCATCCAAAGAAAAATGATGACTGGTAATATGTGTCTGTAAACCGCCCATACTCAGCCCCAGTTGTCTCAACTGGAAAACTACAGTCAACTTTCGGACACTCTGGTGCGGCACCAGACAGCCAATAGTCTGGGAATTCTGGCTTTGGATCGTATACGCACTGTCGAAAGGGAGCTGTCAGGGATGACCTCAAAGGTCGACCGGTTTGAGCACATGTAAAAGTAACATTTTCTTGGAATCCAATTAAAATCTCTTCGTTCGGTCGATTGACCGTCAAACCTTCCGCTGGTTCGTCTTGCAGAGGCACACATTTTGCAGCTAAAATAAAAATCAAAACCGATCAAATAATATATTACAGTTTTTAGTTTATAAGATAATTTTCAGAAACTTACGTTGACACTCTGGTACAGTTCCATTCCATGCTCCAGTAGATGTGCATTGAAGGCCATAACTTCCAGAAAGAACGTAACCAAAATTGCACTGGAAGGAAACCGAATCTTGGAAATGATGTTTCTCTTTCGTTGACTCCAGTACTCCGTTTTCTGGTGCTAATAATTTCGGACACATTTTTGGAACACATGTCTTGTTGACTCTGTACGTATCTCCATCCCGTAATCCATTCTCGGATGGTTCAATGGGATAACCCGCTGTCAGATTTTGGGTGTAGAGGTCAAATCCAACGTTACAAGCACATGACGAGCTCCCGGGGTTATTTATACATTTCTGATGACATCCTCCATTTCTAACCATGCATTCATTAATATCAGAGCACTCCATTCGTGTGCAACCCATGAGTTCTAACTGCAAACATGGAGCCATCGCGTAGTCTTGAACAATTAGTCGCAAATATCTCGCTTCAATAGGAATTGGCAGGTTTAGAACAGAAAGAGTTGGCTCCAGAATGCGAAATTCGACAGACGTTCCATCAGGATTTGTATAATCTTTGAAAAGATCCGTTAGGTCGTCCGAATACTGTCAGAAAAAAAATCGTCACTTTAATATAACGTACAGAGGCCGTGTTCTTACACCGGTTGAAATATTTGAAATCGGTCGATATTATCTACTACGAACAGAATTAAAGCACAATTTTTGTTACCTGAACTCGAATACCGGATGCGTAAGCTGCAGATCCTGGACCCGGACCCTTTTGAACTCCTTGAGTTCGGAAGCCGCGAATAATCGTTGGTGCCTTGAGATCGAGTAAGACCCAGTTCGCTCCTCTAGCGTAATTAGCCCCACACCAACCGGAAACACTTCCCAATCGGACAAACTAAAAATTTCACAAATGAGGACAAATCCGGGATAAGATAAGAAAATACATCATATATTTGTATATTGATAAGTTTCATACCTCCTTCGGATGATCTTCTTGAGCTGAAGAAACTACTATGGCATGATCTGGTATTCCACCATTGCTGAGTCCTAAATCTGCCATTGGTCGGCATTCTAGAGAAGCCGCAAATCCAGTTCTACACTTGCAATAGAAAGAACCAGGTGCATTTATACATTCTGTGGAAGCCAAGTCACACTGTGATGAGCTGCACTCATCAATATCTTCACAAGTTGGTAATTCGGTAAACTCTTGATTTTCGCCGCATTTGATAATATTTTGCCCTGCAAGACGGTAGCCACGATGACACTGAACTCGAGCTTCATCTTCAAAGAAATATTTTCTGCCACTGTCAACGATGTATCCATTCTTGATGATTGGAACGGTGTGGCACTCTTGCCCTAAAACATTCCATAACAAATCCATAGAAATAAACCTAGCTATAGTGCGTAAGGTTTGGAGTAAAGACAATTAAATAGTTTACTTGAGCAAGTAGGGACATCACCAGACCATGTACCATTACTCATACAAAGCAAAGTGGGGTGTCCTTGTCGAATATAACCAGGGTCACACTCAAATCTAACTATGGTTCCGTAACTTCGACCCCCACCGTTCAAAATGATCTGTTTCTCATTAGGAGTCTCAGGCAGTGGTGGACATTGAGACGCTATTCAGAAGAAATCAAATCAAAATTAATTCATTACGTAAAGTTTAATATGTCTAATTAAGGAATATTTGGATTCCGTACCCAAGCAGAGCGGTAACTTCTCCCATTTTCCGGATGCGGAACAGGATATTACTTCAGTCGCTTTACCAGATGGAAAACCAAACCCGGCGTAGCATTGATAAGTAGCGGAACCGAGGAAGGTCACATTAGTGGAGTCGATAGCGAAACCGTTTGAAATTTGAGGAACCGGTCCGCAATACACCACTAAAGACAGAAATTGTTCAAATAATTTTATTTATGAAAATGAAATCATTTGGAGAACGCTCAGAAATTAATCTGCTTCAAGAATCTTAGACCAGTGACATTTTAAAACGAACCTTGACAATCTGGAATGTAGTCGATCGACCATTCTCCTCCGGGTCTGCACTCTGTTTCAATCTTTTCTTGACCAGTCGCAAATTCTTGACCAGATGGGCATGAAAATGTTACCATACTTCCGAAAGCTATATCCCTGCTACTGGCCAATGCACCTTTTCCGGCTTTTAGAACATGGCAATCTAAATATAAAGTAAAAAACATAAATATCCGCCGTCGAAAATTGATATCACTAAGCAAATACGAAAGATTTATCTACCGGCGGAAAATACAGCTCTCCAACCACTTCTTGCTCTTAAAGAATCGGTCGTAAACTTTAAGGTCATCTCCCCAGACTCAGCAGTCAATGTCAACTTGGGAACCACTCGACCGCTAAATCCATTTCCGGGGGAGAGTCGCAAACTATCAGTGTTTGGACCATCGTGAACCTGTAAAATCGAACAGGTGCACCCATTAACAAATTATTACAAATCAATCCAGGTAATTGTTAGTACATTAGTAATTCATACAAATAATTTCAGTTGACGAGCGTAAAATAATGTTTCTAGCTGCCCCTAGATGTTAAATTGGAGTGAATTTGAATTAATACATCATCGTTCAAAGAAAAATTTGCTTTGTCGAGTCGACTGAACTAGCCAATTAGTTATAATTTCCTGTTGTGTCATACTATCTGTTGCTAGAAAGGGTCCTAATGTTGACGACAGGCAAACTGAAATTCTTGGCCATAATAAAAGCCATTAACTAACTAACTATTCATTTAACATTCTCCAGCCACAGATTTCTAATATGTTTTTTCAAGTCCTTCGTTCTGAAATACATCATCCCTTTCAATGTATTTAGGAAATCGCACTAAATTTTTGTTGCAGCAACGGACAGACAGTGTCAGAAAAAAAATTATTAGACCTCATCGTAACTTCACGACCACTAGAGCATGAAAAAGTGCGTATTGGGATGCAGTTATAGAAGAACCCCGAAAATGAGCCAACCGAACGGGTCAACTTTTGGTATTAGAGACAAATAATATAGCATACTCTGTATGTCTGAATGCAGGGGCTAACACTCTAATAAAAAAACAAAACAAACAAACAAAACTAAAAGAAATCGTCGACAGTTTCTTAATTCCTTTTACTTCATCTGGAAATAGGGCCAACAAAATAACGTTAACAAAATCAGCAATTGAATGTATATCACACATAGCAGATAATACAAAGCAACAAATTTTTGCTGCTCCAGACCTGATGCTAATCAAACTAAATGTTTATATGATAATGCGATTGTCAACTCATTCAGTAATGACAATAACGCAGCGGTCGACAATTTTTATAGCGGTTTTGTCAGTTTCTCACAAACCTTCCACATGTGCGCAGGAAGATATTTATTAAACGAGATATAAACTAGATTACCGAACAAAAAATAAAAAAAGATGCAGGCATAAAAAATGTCGAAAGATTGCGATGATGGGTGTAGCCTACATTCAGAAGACTACAGTACGAAATGGTACGAATGTAAAATGTTGTCAGTCGAATTACTCGACCATGGGAGTTTCCAAAACATCATGAATAAGATGAAACTATTTGATGACAAACATGAAACCTTACAACAACATGCATTTCTTAATATGTGATAAGATATTCTGCTTTTTCGTTAATCTTCCCTATGGATTCACTCTATTTCATATCAAAACTCCACTTCAGCACAATGAAAGTAAACTAGGTGCACTGAAGCCAATCAATATAGAAATGTTAAAATGATCAACTGACAAAGAAATCACTCGGCCTTTATAGCACTTTAGACATATTAATGCCCATTGTCGTCTGACTCGAAGGTAACGCTAATGCTTGACGGCATTGGCAAACATTTTAGCAAAATATCTAAGTTTATAATAAAACCTCATAATCCACAAGCAAGACGTAAATCTTAGTCCACACAAAACACTTTTTACCTGGACAAAGTCAGCCTCGTCCAAATCAAAATGAGTAAATCTGAGTGAGAGAGGGCCACCACCGGGTCTCTTAATCAAATACGTGCAGTCTTGATTGGATGGGTATGGTGATAGTCCAAACGCTGGGGACGTTACAGTGCCGTTGGCGATTGAAAGTATTTGCTCACAACCTATTCAAAGATAGTGAATATTTTTCATCAATTTTACATAATGAAGGTCACTCTTGAATTATTGAGTCCACTAGCCGCAATTTGGAAAACCGTTTTGTTGAAAGGATATTATGATTAATAATTCCGCCATTTCTTGTCATTTATGTACCTTGGTAATATTTTATTTGGAACCCTGGTGTACCACCGTTCCCACCAGTTGTCAGGTACAAATACAGTTGACTTCCAGTGCTAGTCACATATTTTGGATTCTCACTTGCAGAGCCAGTAAGAGTAGCGAGTTTCGAACTAGATGGACCATCGCCATCACGAATTACAAGGGAATCTCGCGGAGACGTCATTCCAAAGTTTTCAATCTAAAATTATTTGTTACAATTCCATGACTGAATAACTTCATTTTACGGTAACAAAATATGCTCCGCTGAATTCTGAAGATCAAAATATTCTAAACGTGAGATTAAAAATTACTTTTAAAGTTATGAGTTTTCCCGAAGGAGCATCAATGATATAGACGCATTCCAAGCCACCAGGGTAGCCGAGTGGATAGCCTGGTGATGCTAAGATCTGATTGTGTGTAGTTGCCCTCAAGTTTCCACCGCAAGTCTGAGGTTCAGTCTTCCAAGTTGCGCTGCAATAATCCATTATTATTAAATAGGATTAACAAAACGTCCCTTGGTCGTGTATGACTTTTTACATTTTTTGACTAACAAAAATACAAACGAATGAACTACAACGGGATTATATCGGAATTATGCTTTAGGATGACAAAAAAATTCAAAGTAAATTGAATGAAGTGGATGTACAGGTCCTAATCAGCCTTTCAATCTGTGACAACGACAGTTTCGCTCATGTCAGAAACAAGATCTCTGCTACGCTTGGAAGGAAGCAATCATTATTGACAGTGACATTGAAAATTCCTCAATAAAAAAATTAATTGATCAAAAATGTGAACACTTTCGGTCTGTATGAGGACAGGTATGGAGGACCACATCCATGCGAATACTTAAGTCGAACTTTTTTTTGTCATTTCACATGGTTGACCACCATAAAGCGGAACTAGAATCGACCAGTTACAATAAAATGCGACATATCTCACAGATTTTTACAAGAAAAAGTAAAATCTTATTTGATTTTAAATTAAGTCTAAATTCTTGGCAATGAATATACCGCAATATTATTTGAAAGCTTTAAGGTCACATATCTCACCGGAATCCTTTCTTCTCCACAGAATTGTCGGAACGGAATTTGACAATCATGAAATTCGAGGCTGACGTAAATACAACAGATGAATTCAGTCGGCCAGAAAGAGTTGCAATACTCACACCTGCGGTTTCTGTTCTCGCACCTCCAAATACTTGAACCGTATCAAATCCCTTTTCAGTCTCAAACTCAGAAAACTGAAAGACAGAATAATTGAACAGTTGAGAAAATAATACTAATTAATGAGTGAGATTACGAAAGAAAAAACAAATCCAATATTGAAATTGGAAAAATTCGACTAATCGTAAATATACATTAAATGCCAACCACCGACACCAACCTGTAAAACAATGTTGTGGCCCTCCGGAGCCTCTAATGTCCATTTACAATCCGAAAGAGAAGGATATCTTTGTGGGAATCCAGGGCTTTCAAGAAAGGCTCCCACTGATGTTTTGTGAAAACGGCACAAATCAGGGCAATCCAATTCGTCGGAGAAATCCCCGCAGTCATCTTGCTTATCACACCGGAATGCGGAATTTATGCAACGACCATTGGAACACAAATGGGCTCCTACCATCATATGAGTTCAAACAATTAATTAGTGCTGCAGACATATAAAAATCGTCGCTGAAAATAAATAAGACCTTCCAGTCATAATCGGTATTGACAAACCTTGGGGACATGCTGGTGAACGACACACAAATGGCATGAGGGATTCGCATGTTGAAAGTTCCCATGACTGAAGTTTATATTTTCCAGTCGATGCTTGAACACATTTACCCAATTTGGGATTTGGTTGCCCATCCGCCCAGAAGCCTGAGTAAATATTTTAAATTTAATTTTAAATTACAAAATATAACAGGTGTTCTCTTAATGAATATTTTTCAAATAAGGAAGTTTAGAATTGCAAACTAGGATACAGAATGTTGTCAACTCATTAATACACATAAGCAAAATCTTTGTCACCTTTATGGCTTTCCCCTTTTCAAGACTTTCACTCTAACCTAATTCTGTTGCAATTCAACTTTTAATCTGAAGTGCAGTTTCCGTAGAACTGACTATTCAGGTTAAATTTCAGGTCATAAAATGCATGCCAAAAAACGTGATAGATTTGAATCCTATCTTCGTTGAAACAAAATGTAAAACTAACTATTCCGGATGTATTGGTTTCCCCATGTCAAACTTTTCTGCTATGCAATGACATCTGAACAGCCATACATTGAAAAAACTAAACAAGCCAGACAAGGAGCTTTTTATTGTGAGTGAAAAACTCGACTTACTTAGTTGGTCCACTAAATATCAAATACTTAAACTGGGATTTGAGTTGAGTAAATATTTTATTAGCTTGAGTATTTTGTCAATCCAAATCTTTACTTTCTAAATGAATACAACATCGGCTTCCATTTAATTACCACGATTCATCGAATTCTCTAAGGAAGACTCGATCGTTAATCATTACATTATTACAAAACTCAAGTTTTGTTTGAATACGACGGAAAGATAATTCATTACAGAATGCTTCATTGATTTCTCGGAAAACTAAGGTGATTTCTAATTAAATTTTAGCCCTCTCAAGTGTATACATTGATCATCCAATGTATATTCTAGCTCAACTATTTGTAAAAATTTTGGAGCACGACATTGTAAAAATCACACAGCCGGCCTACGGTTCTCTTGTAATATGTATTAAAATCTTGAGTTTCCTAAAATTAACATCGATTGTTGAGACGTATCGTAAATTTTTTCGAAAGCCGACAATGTCATTATGTAGACAACCAGATTAGTTGTGTCAACTCTGAGAAGCTAAATTGGATATTAGAAGGCACAAGATTCTAGAACTAAATCCTCGACTTGTATGACATTCAGCACATCTATCAGACTATTATTCAAAATCGATGAAGTGGAAGTGTGATTTTGTGCGCTGTGTAATTTTATGACAGGAAGACAGAAAACCAACAGTACTGTAAAAGACGAGACATATTCTTGTCTGTCTTGTCTGTAATCCAATATCCAATATCCAATATCCTGAACCAGTAACCTGTTCAACCCCGGACTAAAATCTTTGACACATATTGAATGACCTATTTCCGAGAGTAGGCATAAAGCTATGCCCAATACTGATCCCGACAGGTAGGCGATGAGTGTGGTCGTAATTACTGATGTCATGTCATGACATGAGGGATTAATTGCTGGGGTTTGATTGTGGTGAGACAATGTAAAGAAAATTGTGGGTTTGGCTGTGAGTCATTTAACACCGCATCTTTGTGTAAAGCCGTAGTCGTAATCTCTCAGTGAGATTCTGTGAATTTGTTATTCCGCCGACTGACCTGCATATTGGGAAAGAAGTGAGCCCGAAGGAGAGTCAAGCGTGTTGGTTCGGAGGTCATCAAGTGTGTTGAATCCTAACCAAAAATTGGGATCACCGTGTGAAAACCTCTTCGCAAGAGCCACAGTCCAATTGTGTGCTGCCCAAGAGTCCACCTCAACCAACTCTGAGCCATACCTGTATAAAAATTACACAAAAAATAAAGAGGATGAACATTATATGTGAATTGTACGACTACGACTAGCCGGCACTTAGGAGTAATTCCACCCACAATAAAAACATCTCATTCACACTCGTACTCGTCAGTCAGAACAAAACAAAGCGGATCTTTGAGTCTCATTTGCTTTGCACCAACATTCTTTTTCGCACTTATTCATTGTGGGTGAAATGCTTGGAAAATTCAACTTTGAATGAGCTTCAATCGTTTGTCTCAATACTCGCAGTCATACGTATTCTGGTTTTCGTACTGTACGATCACGATTTATGCAAATTTAACTTTGCTACCTACTTCAGGAAAAGTAGTGGTCATTCTCCAAAAAATATGGACTTACTAGTTGTCGGGTCTCTGGGTGGGTGGGGCCTTTTAGTGAACTTTACATTTTTTGAGAATGAATTATCCGATTAATAATTATGTGGAGCCTAGTGATGCCAAATTTGAATATCTTATACTAAAAATAAAAACCTCGTTGTTTAAATGTTGTCTGTTTACTTTCTAAATAAAATCAATTTGACTACTCTAAGCTCTGAAGAAAAATAGTTCACTCGTGAAAACTGGAGTAGACATACATACACTATTAATGTCCTGGTTCTTTCTAAAAGTCGTAAAACAATCATTCAAATATTTTGAAGTTTGGAAACATCTTTAATGTTATTCTCATTAAGCAGGTTTCATAACTAAAAGACAAAAAGGTCGCCAAAACCTTAATAGCGTGACATGAGCCAACGGCGAGAACAACAATCTACAACTTTTTTAGCCCATTTAATAAGGAATCTCTGTCTGAGCTGTTCCGAGCTGTCTCTTCCTCTAGATGGTTCATCATCTTCCACCGTTCCTCCTAACGGTTTACCAATACTTGACCACATCCTTCATGCATTTTTCAAGTGCGAGTGTAAGTCCAACAATAATCTCTCATATCTCAATATGGAATCTGAGTTTTAGCTTCAACCCACCTCAGCACTCTAAACTAATCTTAAATTGTCAAGGTAAAATTTTAGCCCTGTCCTTTGGATTTCTACTGATTATGAGACAAATACTGGTCGACCACTTCCATTTAGAAACAAGAGTGGTACGGAATGACACATGGTCTCCCCATCACGACAGGGCTAAGAGACTGCAACCACAGTATGAGAAATACCATCATCCACATCCACGGTCTTATTGTATAACCATGGAATTAGTGTGAAAATTTCCACGCCTTTCCACCATCATCTGTACTGCAAAGTTTATAGAGAAATAGAGTCGCAAAATTTATGTTTTTACATGTGGATAAATGAGATTCTCGCCGAAATACAAGGTGGCTACAAAATGCATAATACAAAAACTTGCATTTAAATCTTTAAACTCGTATACGCAAAACAATCAAGGACTAGAGAATTTCCTGCTTAACTTTACATCAATCTTGTTTCTTGTGTTGGATGGGAAGAATTCGTGGGAAAATTTTGGGATATAACTTATCCCACAACTGCACATATAATTTCATTGAACTCAATTCTCACCTGGCCCGATTATTCCATCCTTCACTCGAATCCACTTTTCTCTAGCACGCATTTGTCATTCATTGTGTAACAACAAAAATGCCCACCCAATTAATAAAATATAATGTAGAGCATTGAAAATTCTGATACATTGCAATTATAGTGCTTCCTTCGACTGGATATAAGATTCAAGGAGTTTGTTCATGTGTGTTAATGAAGAAAAACGTTCCGGGACAATAATTGTGACACGGATAACTTGATACCAAATGTCGAATCTTAAACTAAAAAACCCACTGCGTCATTGAATATGTACATGGTTACAAAGTGGGATAACAGTTGTTTTTCTCCCGTCATTTTTGTTAATGGGAATGAATTGAACAATAGGTGGACATACTCCAATCTCCACTCCCAGAGAATTAAGGGGTTTATGTCATAGTAAAAAGAGAGAATGAGTAGTTTAGCTGAGCCAACCAGTGTCACCAGTGCTTTATTTTAGTGCAAAAATTTCGACCATTGACGAAGAGAAAGAGAAAAGAATGACGGAAACCAGTAAGCCGAGTAAGAAACATCTTCCCTATCCTTGCATATGGTCCAGTCGATTCTCTTAACGTTGAGATGTACAAAGCGTACATGTATGTAGTTCAATGACCGGCTATAGCAGCAAATGCAAAGCAATAGCTAATCTAAAGCCCTTGCTTGGAATCAACTGATTTCGTACTCAACGCAACAACTATTTTCTTTGGCCAGCCAAACTCAACAACATCTGCCTTATGCTAAAGACACTACACTTCTTATGCTTGAATTTCTTAAGTCATGGTCTTGTAATTCATATGTGAACCAGGCTTATTGCGAAAACAGATTAACATTTTCTTTTCCGAATTCATTGTACAAGTTAAAAAAAAAATTGAGAATCAAAATCCCGCCATAAGTTACTATATACTACACTCAAACTTACTCTAAATGAGGCAGGTTGAATTTTGGAATATGGTCGTACCACAAAAATAATTAGACCCACTACCGGTTAGTTAGTTAATTTCTTTTATTAAGGTCGAAAATATCAGTTTTCACTGTTGTCAACATTCGGACCGGACGGGACAAACGGAAAGAGAGGTAAACTGTTTGGATTACCCTGCATTTACTAATTTCTTAAATCAAATATGATTTAAATGAAACCAACGTAAGGAGTTACATACCAATATTATGTAGTTTTAAATACTCTACTTTCAATTTCAAAAGGTCCACTCGACGAATCGCATAGAATGTTAACGAACCAACATGGCAACAGTGATATTACGAGAATCAGTACAAGTAAAATGCCGAAATGTCAGCAAACTGAACATGTATACTTGTTCCTTCCATCAAATCACAATTTTGGTTTCAAGTTCTTACTGTTGCCAGTTAGTATTCGTAGTGTTACACATACATAAAATACATCGCTTATACAATCAATATAAGTTTTCAAGAATATGATCAAGAATAATCTTTGAGTCTTCCAACATTTGTGAGGTTGTTTTCCCAAAACATGAAGAAACAAGACACAGCCACAGCCACACTTTTGACAACATTTTGTGCTTAGAAAAAATCGGGTAACCATTAAATGTACGCTTAATATAGTAAGCTCGCTTAATTTTGAAAATGGCTTATTAAAAACTAAAGGATGAAGGGACTGGACTAAAATGGCTCGAACCGTCCAATGCAATGCAGTCGGCCAATCTCAATTAATCTTAATTGACTAGACTTGATGAGGTCTTAATTGTACGTAAAGAAAAAGGCAACGAAAGGCAACAATAATGGCCGGCGTGATTGATTGAAAAATTATGTTCTAAATTATGCAGAGGTACTCTAGAACTTGGTCGTGCCCAGGGTACCTATATTTATTCCTAGAGCTAAAATAACGGAAATGACTAAGATTCCAATTAATGTACTTGTAGTTAATGCTTTCAAATTTTTGACAAAAATGTGTAACTATATGAAGATTGGTTTGAAAGCTGATGGGCATAATTTTTATGTATATAACCAGGACAGAGCAAAATAAATCTGTTTGTTGGATCATGGGTAATGAATATTATGATTTGGTGGTCAAATGGAAACAATTTGGATATGAACATGATTAATGGTTAAAACAATATTAATTTGATTTGAATACCAGCTGACTGTTATCTTTGAGGCTATATGGATTCTTGTAAATTACGTTTAAGTGTAAATTTTGTTAACCACGATCAAAATTTGTTGTTTAAAACAGCATGCTTTAATTAAGTCGGGATATCGTAACACCCATTGGAAATCAATTTGGTTATTTTACTGAACTGTATAGGCTATGGAGCATTATGACTTTAATAAAGAATTCTCTGACTCTGACTCTGAGGAATTCTTAAAGATGCACCATTTTCTCCTCATTTCCCCCCGAGATATTACGATATGTAATAATAGTCACCTTAGATGGTGGATTTTTGTATGCTGTTGATGTTTTATTTTTTATTGCATAAAAAATTAAAACTACAAGTGTCTGAAGGGCAGTGAGAGCTACCGGCGAGGTATTCAATCAAAACTGTACGTATACGTATACGCATAGTACTCACCGCGACATTAAGTACCGGGGCTCCACTTATATTATTGCAAAATGAGTTCATATTCATTGAAATGATTTTCTACGCACTACTTATTTCTTTCTAATCTCTATTGATTTTTGTGCATTGAAGTTTGGAGTCGTGGCAGAATATGTGGAATGGATTATGTTGTCATATTTATGAAAATATTGACGTCTAGAAGCTAATAATGGACAGGAGCATACGGACGTCGACTGGATGGCCTTCACCACAAAATGATGTCCGCAAAATAAAATTAACCCAGTTAAAATTACCTTGAATAATGTGTTAGAAAATAAATACATTTGTTTCCGGGCTGGTTAAAGGAATTGGGTGTGACCATCGGGCTAACACAGGGATAATTTCATAAATAAATCAACGTCCATGATTTGTTCTAAGCGGATATAGTACTTTCGTAATATTGAGGTAATCAATTTCATCTTTGTTAAATAATTACCACCTCACGACAGCAACAATAATCTCCTTCAAAAGTGTGAAACCCTTTCATCCTTACTGAAAAAATTCTAAACAATAATAAATAACTAAAAATGGGGGCGAAATTATCTCTTGAAAGAACAAGGCCAATTCGCTCAAAATAATTTATCAAATTAGCAGGGGCGGCATGGCGAACAACTCGCAAAGAGCTCATAACACCTGAGAAGAACCATTCAAAATTGTACTCTCGGCGTAAATAAAAACAAAAAATAATAAGAGGTTTCAACATGACGGCAGTTTCTGTGTATGTGTGAGTTATATCCCGACTTCAAAGCCCAAAAATTATGTAACATATTTTCATATCTCATGCTCAAGAAGATCAGCAATGTGTCACAAAAAAGACGAAAAGAAAACAATGAAAATGGAAAACCAATTAACCCTGTAGACAATGGAAGTATTTACAACTGTCGTCAAGCTGGGCTCACACTGAAAGCATGCCAAGAGGAGTAATAAGTTCAGGTCAAACCAAATCACTACAAAATACAAATCCATTCAACCATTCGTACTTCTGGAAATAATAATTTTTTTGTAAACAATGGGTAGAAACCGATCAGGGTTTGAACCAAAGCGAATGACGACGTAACAAACTTTACAATTTTAATGAAACATAATTAATCACGAATGCTCCTGCTCCTCCAGTTTAGTACTACAATTATCTGTAATTAAGGTATGATACGTGGTTAAATAAATATAAAATTAAAGGTAAACAAAATGCATGATAGATAAACTGCCCTTGTAAAATAGATTGTAAACTAGCAATTTAGTTGAACTCTTTATAATACTGTACAATAAAAGCACATGAGGGTTAGCCAATTCTGGCACAAACGATGCGATGGGCTCTTAAAACGGTACTCTTCGTTTGTTAGCCACAAAATATGCTATGTGTTGTGCTACCTTCTCCTTCATTTGCTGTTGCTTGCTAGATAAATGAATCAGAAAAGCCACGGGCTTGGGAAATGCATAATACGGTTTACAAGTTGACAAAAATCCAAAACTGTCCTTCCCTTGCCTTTGTATGTATCGTCAGCAATAAATTCCAAAGTTTTCATTTATTGACATGTAATAGTATCTGTACAGTCTCTTGTATAGGCGAAACCGAAAGACAATTCAAATGAAGAAGGAAATGGACATAATGATTCAGGGCAAACCTTTCAAATCCTATAAATAACACACATATTTATAATACTACTGTCGAACCGCCACCGTCTCCATTAACCCGTTATACCTATCAGTCTGAACAGGAAGGTTGGCTATCTAAGAATTAATGTATTCCTAAACGTACATTTGGTGAATACATTAGTCACCTTGATGAAAAAAAAGGATGATCACAAAAATCCCTACATAAATGAAATGTGAATGTGAGGCACCTTAACAAAAGTAACTGATTAGGAATACTACTCAGTCGATTGGATTGGATTGGATTGGATGTAATTTTATTATAGTCATCAATAATCATAGCTCACACAACGTAAACATCAAAGATGAAACATATTCGAACGAGTTGCTTTCATTATATGTAAATTTATTTCAGTTTCTCAAAAAGGACATTCAATCTCTGTGCGAACAAATCTCAACCAATGTTAATCTAATAAAATGCCCCAAAACGACGGCCTCAGAAATGACACTCTCGTGTCGTGTTGTTTGTAACCAAATAGATATATAGGGCACCGAGTGCACATATTAACCAAAACCGTACAAAATCACATTTGAAGTGCCTTTCGCTAATCCATAGACCTTGCCATTGTCCTCGACTACGAATTATGTACGCGTACTTTCATTTCAAAATGTGTAATAATATAATTAAATTTGATCCCTTCTCGTGTGGACTATAATTTTTCCTTTGCCACTTAAAGTACGACCAAATTAGCAAACAAAATTCAATCATAATCCGCAATGCTCAGAAAGGTACACTTGAGTTTAGGTGACATATGCCAATCGCACAATCCCAGTGTGAACATAATGAACAAGCTTGATTACTACCGTTAAATTATTCAGGAAAAGTTTTTAAAAAAATTCATACGTCACCGTATCTGTTATATTCATCTGATATATTATTTCATAAAAATAGAATGACGATGCGTTTGATTTGATTTATTTTTGTGTTTGTTGCTTTACCACTACGGCTTTTTCATGCAAGAACACTCTTTATACATACACTGCAGTTATTTAAAAGAGATGATACATAAAAACTAGTAAATGACATGAGTCACGCTAAGTCAATAAAATCAAATATTTTGTAACGGGGTTTTATGACGTCACCTAGTTCTATGCACTTGTTGAACTTTCAGACATGGACAACCCTGTGTTAAACGAACTTAATCATCCATTCCAAGTTGCCTTTAGCAAACAACAATATCCCATTATGGTCACGCAGATCAACCAAATGGTGGTTAGAGGATACAGAAATGTGACCCATATAAATCTCAAGAATGCGAGGTGAATGTTTGCAAATTCCTACAAGAGTTGCAATAATGTTACGTTTCATTTAAGAACCTCAACCAACCAACCCTCTCCTAAATTAAGTATCAACACGTATTAATGCAACCATTATGTATTCCAGGTTGACGGTTATGCTGGCAAGCTGAAAATAGACCTAACCTCTGCTTCGGTCAAGTGGTAAAGGTCAGGAGTTATTAAAAATGATGCCCTACATAATAAAAGAACACGTTTGTAATTTATTGAGCCTTCTGGTATCAGTGCACAGTGCAAATAGTTGTCGTAATGTTTGTATGGACGGCAATCACCAATCCATCGATTATTCACCCATCCAAAATCGTGACTTGAATTAATTTTTAATGTAAGTCACAATTTATAATTAACATAACGCACATGCATTGTGCGTTATTTGTACCTCCCGGGAAAGGTATCCTTGTAAGTAGAGAAAACTCCAGCGAAGAAAACACTTTTCAAAACATTTAAAGTTAGCCCAGTTTCGTAATCATCAATTTTTTTTCTCTCACTATTTGTGTCTCCTGAAGGAAATAGTATTTTCTGCTAGAAAATGGCATGCGATCTTTCCATTGGCTACCACAATTATTATTAGCTATGACATTGAAACACTAATACGAGGAAACAATTATGAAAATTTTCATTATAACCTTTCCGTTCACGTTGCTTATATCACCCGCGTACGTCACAAGTGATATAAAATGTCTAGTGTCCAGTTGTAGTAGACTTCTTCAATAGAAAACATAACTCAAAATTGGGACTAAATTCATTTTTATGAATATTGAAAAGCTATTAATATAAATACTACTTCGTCGGGTTATTGCTTTCTCCAAATGCTTTCTAAATATTTTAAATACTTTAATTCTGGAGAAAGTTAAAAACAAAACCAAAGTGTACAGACACCCTCACTATATGCACAATTGTACATTTTGCAAGTTCTCTGTATCAAACTCAAAGAATGGAGCAAAGTTGATTCGATAAATTGTGATTGTGGACACTAATTGTAAAGGCAGCCCCATGGCTGCACCGTTCCTAAATTCAAAATTCAGAATTGTTTACCGTTTAACAGCTTAGCATACGTAAACGTGACTAGTTCTTGCTCTTATTATCGGGTCAGGTGACTCTCGGTGGGTCTTACGTATTTGGTGCCCGATTTGGTGGATTGGTAACTGTGTCCAAAAATGATTGGGATTCCGGACTGTTAATCAATGATGAAGAGGAAGTTACCAATCGTTTGAATTATTGCTGTCTTCGACTTTCACAGGCAGCGAAGAAAGTTACAACTCATTTGTTCCTTACAATTACTCATTAGTTAGTATATTCTTAATTTGATTTAAATATTTAAAGAAATTGATACCTTATCAGGTAATGAAGCCCTTGAATAGCATATTATTATTTTATTATAATTTGTCGTAAATTACGGGGAAATAGAAAATTAAATTAGAGCTCCGCCAAAAATAGAGTTGGACTGTTTAATATTTTAATTTCATAACAAAATTGGATACTGAGCCTGACTTTCCCAGAAGCAGACCATGCGTAGTTTTATGAAGCTTGAGCTCTTCTTGCGTGTAAGTCTCAAAGACTTCCGGTAAGCAGGAGTTGTCAAGTGTTTTATCATGGTGTGAGTTTATAACCTGCAAGATAATGTGTACTCAACCAAACTCACCACACCACAACACATTTAAAAAGAAATAGACATATAAAATACTCATTATGATTATAATTCGCATTATAATATCATGCGTACGAACATAAGTAAAAGGTACTGAAAAATGAGAGTCGTATCAAGCTATTGTTGTACGCACGTGGTCTTGTATTTTTTATATTTAATGAGCGTGGTTCCCGGTCCTGTCCTGTCTTCCGTCATTTATTAGTTCCTAGTCCATCGTAAGGTTCGTTTACAATTTTAATACATGCTTTTCACTGTCGTGCACCAACTAAGTGCACTCCTGTCAGTCCAAATTCAGAAATCTAGAATGTAAGAACGTGCATAGTAAATAGTTAGTCCCGTTATTACGAAGACTGCTATGACATGATTGGGACGACGACTAGTTCACACTTGTTGGACACAACAAGTGGTGGGCTATAGTGGTAGTTTCTAGAAATCGTAAATGTAATGTAGGTCTTTCCATTCCATCACGACTCCATCCTCTCCCTCTCCATCATTTCTAATGTTGGCCCTCTTGTAAAATTAGTTCTTAAGTCTGCCAGGGAATCCCAATAGAATATAAGTCGTTACAACAGAATTTCAGACATTGCCTTAAGGAGTAGTTATTTCACAAAAATGACAATTGCTACGAGGCAAAATTGCACAAATGCATGAGATGCGGATTTTACGACCCTCCTTTCTCTAAGTTACTCGACTCACGCACTGCAATTTGTAATGCAAACGATAGCAAAAATGTATTACTGATGAATATTATAGAATGGACACACAAGATCTCAAAAGCATATTAACTTGACTTCTACCGCTGTCAGGCTTTAAACTTTATTTTGCATTATTAAGTTGAACCAAAACGTGCACCTAAAACGTCTCGAGTTGAGGACTTAAATCAAGCAATTACTCAAACTTACAAATTTCAAAAGATTTGTTATTTCTTACAAGAAAATTCTTCAATTTAACAAATAAATGTATCTCGGGTGCAAATGCAAGAACCTTTGATTAATGAGGGATAGCAATAAGGAAATAATTTAAGTCAACTCCCTTTCATAATGTTTGCGGTATCCAATATTCGCACCAATATACATATATAATGTAACTGTATCATTATTCACGATCTTGTAGTCACATGGGAAGTGCATATTTTATTGAAAAACTGAATTTCTGTACTAACACTTCAGACCTTACGCAACCTGGTATATAAGATTATTTTAGGCATTGTATGTATAATGTATAAGTACCAGAGGTTTACACGGGGCTGGTCTATCTCAAATATAAGCCTGACTTTTCCTATGCTGTGAGGCTTTTACCTTTCATACGCAGGGGTTTTCCCCAATCTAGCTTTCGTAAATCAGTAAAGTGCCATAATGGGGTCGGGTACCACGAGGATGTCCAATAAATGGTTAAAAAGAAGTTGAGTATATTGTGGTGATTGTGCAAATGCATTCGACAAAATGAGGCTTCGTCCTCCGTGGAAATAGGCGATAAGTCATCATTTGACAAATAATGTATGATATCTGGATTTCGTATCATCGCACTACTAAGGTTAAATAATAAGTCCAGAGTATAGTCACCGGTGCTTTTTGTTGTATAATTAAGTAGGGTTCTGTTGGGAGAAGTCTCCCTTTCGAAACAAGTAAAACTGTACTCCATTGCCAGTCAAAAACACACAAAACTTTAAAATATGTCTAAGAAAAAGTTTCTCGCCTCTAAATTTATGAGGCAAAAATAATTAGTATCAATATTTTAAATCCGTGTTAGCTTTAACGTGAGCAGTGGAAAGTTGTCAGAATGTTAATACATTGTCGTGGACACATGGTTAAACGTGTGAGCGTGTTTAGCCAAAAGGAAATCAATTCAGCCTGAATATTCAGAACTGACATGACGAGACGACAAACAATAGCTCGTTAAAATACTAGTAAAATCTGAAATGAATTTGAAGATGAGGATACAGGATTAGTCTGTGTATATGGAGATTTCTGACACAATTCAAAATCACGGCCTATTGGTTCCTTGTTCCAAAAATGTTTGTTTGTGTATGGCATGCAAATTAAAGTGTAAACTAAACTTTTACTCGGCTACCACAATGCAACATGCAACTGCAACTCACATTGAGAAATTCCTTCCATTGCTTAAATAATGAGTTTAAGTTGATATTTCTTGAACAATAAGGATTCAAAAGAAAGCGCATGAAAATTTATTTCAAAAATGAAATCACACACAAGTACTGCGTTTATGATATTTTGAGAACAACTCTCAACTATGGACAATTCAAATATCTAAAATACAGATTAAATGTTACATATAAATGCAACGCATAAAAAGTCGTTGAATATAGGTAATTAGGACTTACCGTTGACATAATTGAGCTGCTCTTTCCCAGGAATGCCTTATACTAAAATACTTATAACAGTGAAGTCCAAACACCTCCCAACCTATCAGAAAAAAATACAGTGACATTAGCATTATATGAATCATTTCGTTATAAATCAGAGACCAAAACTCCAAGGAAAGATGAGAGAAGCTCGGCGAATTTCATATATTAGTTTATACGGCTTAAATGTACTCATTTATTTGGTTTCTTAGCTTATGGTATATTATATTTATTGGGATTTATTTCTATTGTTGTGAGGAATGGGAATGTTATGCTTTTACATGTGAATAAACAAATTTTGAATCTTGAATGGTCATTTCTACAGAATTTCATCACGTAAAAGTCCATTTCATCTGGGAAAGTCATATTTTTATAATTTCATTACATTACAGCAGTCCATTTTTTAGAAGGTCAAGTAGTTACCCCCAGAATAAGTGTGACCATTCAGTATTACTTGTGGAAGTTTTAGCGTATGTTGGAATTAATCTCTGAAAGGAAAATTTTGGTTCACGAAATTATCTGTATGATTTTGGTATCGTGATAATGCATTACGACCACAACATTTTAACGCATGAATTGACTCGGACAGCTTAGAAATAAAACTAGCCGAAATCCGATGTTAAACGTTATGGCCTAAATTAAGTTCCCTATTAAAAAAATAAATTTATAGAAGACCACATCTCGATATCTCCATCTAATGATCGGGATTTCATTTTCAACTTGAATTCTCATTGTAAACCAAATTGATTGGTCAGGTCCGCTTGCCAAATACTATTTTATCAGCAACCTAATAATCTCCACATTCAATCTACTCGTGTTTTAACCCTTTCAGACAGTCAGACATAACAAAGTATTTGACTGTGCAATATTCTCTTTGTCTGGCGCCAATTTTAAGAGTTATCAAACTTGCCCAATTATCTGACTCAATTAGGATCAGAGGGAGGATTGGAATAATTTCGCATGTTTACAAAACATATTTCTAAGTATAAATTAACTGGCCACACCTTGATTGATTCAATTCTATTATTATCATCGTCGACTTGCAAACCAGGACACACAATTTTATTCTGATAACCCCCCACCCTCCCCTCACCTATTGGAATTCTCTATCGTTGCGTTGGTTCAAAGTGACACTTGAATAGTTTATTCTTTTTCTTACTTTTCCCACCTCAGGAGACAATGGAATGGGATTTAGACTCGAGGTTATCCCTCCACCAACGCAACATTAGTCGTTATCTGTCTTTATCGTTAACACTCATTCATTCATTCAATTTCTGACTTGACTATTCAAATCGTGTGGGAATCGACTCTTACTTGTTGATTGCGACTTGCGACTACTACCTGAGAAACCCCACAAGGTATTATCGGTAAAATATTGAGCATATTTGCATGAAGTATGCACATGTTCTGTCTTCTGTGACCCATTATTCCCATTGAATTGAAAAGTAGTCCCCACTTGCCAGTCTCACCGACTAGCTTGTATACATTTTGTACAACTATGGCAGGCAAGGCAAGTGTTAATTAAAAACGATTTGAACCACAGGACAATGGAAAATCAAATTCCTACTGGCCTCGGCCTGGTCACTCACCCACCATTGTAGCCCACCCGCCCGGAATCATTTTATAGTATTTTGAACACTATGAGCTTCTTTTAGAACAAACACTTATTTCAGGACTGGAGTGCGAGTGGTTTCACTGTTGTGGGCGTATCCAATTTCAGTTTTAAATTCGCTAATTCGCTTTAAGTTAATATGCCTGCTGGGGTTGGTCACACAAATATTGTACTCATCTGTTGTTTCGTCAGCATAAAGTTTTAAAGAATTGGACGGATTGAAAAGATTTTTATGTTGGATCCAAAAACTGTCGCATTTAAATTTTAGGTACGTAATGGGGACATGAGTTTTAATCGTGTTGGTGAGTCCAATGAGCTTACATTATGCTCATTTAGAGTAAAGAGTGTACATTTTGTAGAGTGCTCGGGATTGATTAGAAGTAGAATGAGTACTTTACTTTTCTCGTATTTGCAAATGTACAATATCAAAATTTTGAAATCAAGATCAGGACAGGAGGATATTCAGCGATCTGATTAAAGGGAGATTATGGATAGCCACACAAATACACAATTCATATTATGATGAACATAGCAGATAATTCGAATGTGAACTCATTTACATACAATATGAAACAGGGTGACACTATTTTGTTGTCTTATTATATCCGCCCAACGCTTAACTGAGTCGTATTCATTCTATTAATTTCATATGTGAGAGACGAGTCCTCTTTGTTCCAGTTGAGCAATTAATTTAAGCCCTTCATGAACGACACAAGTAATTAGTGTAACAGGGTTTTATGCTTTCAGATACTTAGCAAGCTTTTTATTTGTGGTGGTGAGATTCTTCCACAAGGAATGGTCTCCTTATTCTTTGGGCAATTTGAGGTCTTCAAAGTTTTAAGAATAAATTTAAAATCTAACACCGGAATTATGTCTCGAAAACTCATAAAGTCTGTACGGATTTGTTCCTGATAAATTTCGATCATTCATTGATATTCTCACCTTAACAAAAGAAATTATGAGATTAAGAAAGAAATGTGTATGTTTCATATAGGTCCAAGGTGGAAATCGAAATTATAAAACTCCTGACTGCCAATAGACCCGATAGATATTTTGGATCCGGGTTCGAAACAAGGTGGGGTGATGGTGGAGTTAGGGACTTTTCTTAACTTCAAAAAATCAATCAAAAAATTAGAAAGCTCGCTACATCTCCCAATTTTAAAAGACCATAATCCTAATTTTGTCACAGTTAATTATGTTTCAAACTTTTTTTTCTTATAGTTTTTCCCTATAATGAAAAAATTCCCGCCATAATCTACGCACCAGGATTTTACACGTACATACAAAAGTCATAGATTATCTATCGGGTCCATACTCTCCCCGCCTGCACTCTGTCATCAATATTATACATATGATAATAATGAAATAAGAGACCCGCTTCCCATATAATCATTCGGTGTCTAGCAAAGGAACCTCGTTTACACCAGTTGGATCCCCTGACATAACTTCAAAGCAGTCCCCGAGAAATTCGAAAAATCGTGGGTTGAAATGCATACCTTTGTCAATGTGAAGGGGAACCCTTCAAAAACATTACAATTTTCATTAAGAAAATTCGAAACAATTTATTCCACATTTTGACTTTTTGTTACAATCGAAAATATTTACAGTCATGTCCAGCCAAAGAAAGAACTTCATTTTCACAGATGACTTTGAAGATATTTATGCAAGGGGTTCCCAACCGGTATAAAAAGAGTACGACGGGTATAGGTTAGACCTTCAATTCGTGAAGCTCTGCTGTAAGACCTCGGACGGTGAATGATCTCCAGACAGCAATTGAAATTTTTGCACCTAAACTGTCTTGTTCTATCAGCTTAAGTTATTAAATTGCGAAGAAACCTCGACGATATGCAATTACGAGTACCACAGCAAAATACTGTGCTCCAAAATTCAAAAATACGGTAGACTGTGACTTGTGAAGTGATTGTACTACATTTTAGAAAGACAAACTGAGGCAAAATAAAGTCAGGTTGGCAGGCTAGTTCGCCACGGTCAGTACTTTTTGCTAATCATCATCATGAGAAAGTGCAAACAAGAATACCCGTGCTGGCGTGCCTGCCTTCCTGTTTACTCAAAGAGTACATAAACGCTCAATTCAGAATTCACAACTTGCGTAAAAATGTGATTGTACATCGTAAAACTTACATTTGGGATAAGTACTATTTGAACGAGCACAGAAAAGAATTTAAGCCGTATAGCATCAAGGATATCAAGTCTTGATTAATGCGACATGCCTTATAATAACGCAATAATCACTTCGTAATCATTCAGGCAAGATGTAAAGCCATTTATGACCTAACCCGAAATTTTATACAAAGTTAAAATTAGACATAAAAGAAAAAATAACACATGACTTACCATTAGGACATTGGAATAACGAGGATTCCTGAAACACAACAAAAGTTGACGGCATTAAGTTTGACTCTTAAAGCGAATGAAATGTCGGTTGGAATTAGTAAAGTCTTACTAGTATTTCCGTAAAGTGATGATTAATTACCTGAGTTTTGACCAGGGATATGACAGTACACGCAGCAATTAAACTTGCTGCGGTCCTCCAGGAGGACAACATCTAGAATAGAATAGAATAATACGAAACATTAGTTGTCCTTTCGTAGATGTAATTTGAGAATAGAATTAATTCGATATAACCGATATAAGAATTCCCAACTTATGGATAAAAATGAGCTTTCGAAAGACGACGAATTTATTTATTCTCTTCGTAAGAGAATCATTAAATACGCAAAAGTGTTGAGGATAAGACGACATGGACGTGATTTATCATTGGACATGACGTACAGTAAAGAAAGCGGGTTTCTTTGTCTTCTTCTCGTATTCCAAGAATAAGTTTACCGTTACAGAGTCCACATCAAATTCTATTCTACTGATTTATCCTCGACGTTACGGCATACATTTCTTATGATAATATTCTGTCACTCCATTATATACAAGAAGACTTTAATTGATTACAGGTCTCCTTCTCATTATTCAACTTAGCTAGAGTATGCCGTAAATATTATAAATAATGCACTGTCTGACGACGAACAGGTGCATGTCATTCAGGCGTAGGACAGAAATGTACAAGCACTTTAGAAATGTTTCAAGCCAAGGACGGGAAAAGTCTTTGTCATCCGTCTATGACGAATTAATAATGTTGTCGGAACTAATTGGAACCATTTTTGAACGCATAACTCCATTCGACACATTCAATTTTAGCCCAGATTCACGTTGATTGGGATTCTGCAATGTGATTGAATGATGATCTCAGCGCTGACAAACTGGCAGCATTTATAATATGTGTGATAATGTGTGATTTGTCTGACTTTGATCATTTAGGATTGACCTTTCCATCAATAGGTCGTTAAATCAAAAGGAGTTCCGTTGCATTCACAATAAACCGGAAATCTGTCCAATCCCGGCTCTTCATGAATTTGCAATGAGGGGAAAAAACAGATAAAATGTAAGTTGGAATTTTTATGAAGAAGAATATTTGATTTTGGTGTGGCAGGGTAACTTGTGAGTAGGAGCTTAAAAAAGTTAACCGACGAGAGGTCCTCAGGAATGGGACGAGGCCAAGACGAGTAGTAGGACCAGGACCATGTCTTGTCTACTGAATAGCAATGAGGTCAGTTCAGAACAATGACCCTACATGATCATGGGGAATGAGCCAACATGATCATCATCATCATTCTCATCACACATACTCACCTACGTTAGCACATGAGAATGTGGGACTCGTTTTCCTGCTTCAATCAACGGAAAACAATGATTTTTTGGAGTCAGACTCAAATGTTTGCTTAAACTTTAATTGTGATTAAGGCTGAACACATAACAATTATGTAGCCAAATTAAATCTTACCGCAGCCCAAGGAATGTGTTTGAAAGAAAAGCAAAATTATACAACAGAAAGGGGTTTGTGTTGTAACCCTTATTCATAATTTTGTACGGAGATAAGTACAGAAGACGGTTCAGGAAGCAGATGTCTGACTTATATCCGTAATTGCATTGTGTTTGTCTATTAATGAATATTACATAATTTTATGATAATGTATCATGTGGATCATTTTGTCTGCCAAAGGAATTCGCGCAACACATTATATTATATAGACCACTACTGAACTGCATGGATCCAAAACTCATTGGGATAAGATAAAAAGGTCCGTGACGTTATAACTTTATCTTTATTCCGTAAATCCAAATTATTAAATATTCTTGAAACGGAAAGCTTTGTTCCAGCCTACGAAGATGTTAAAGGTTTTCGTAATAAATTTGAAAAACGTATAAAATTATAAACACGAATTTTCCGAATTATTTTTCTAATGTTGAGGAATATTATGAATGCCAATAATTTATGTGTATTTTATCCTTAGTGTCATGTCAAGCCTCGTGATATCAGTTAAATTGTTGTGGGCTACGTTTTTAATGACTTAACTGAAATAATAAGAAACCATTTCTGGCCAAAATATCCCTGGCTTTGTTCTGTTAAAGTCTTAGTAGTTGTACTTCCATGTACTTTGAATTTCCATGTTATATTAGTCGTAGCTTTTAAGTAGGTACGTGGTTCTAAATTGAGATTATCTATTTTAACCTGACCATGTACAATTCCTGCAATTAGCAAGATGGAATTGAATAATATTTGATCGAATCATTAGATATCCGACTATGAGCAGGAAGCACACGGCAAAATAAACGTTTTAAATTCCATACTAATGAATCTGATACGTCTTAGAAAGTGGAACTCGTTTGTCACTCTGTCACTGTCATTGTTATTTCACAAAAGTATTTATTTGTTCAGGAAGTTGAAACTACCTGCGCATTCAAGGTCAGTGTTATTTTTTAATACTACTTAAGAAATCCTAAATTCAACTAACGAAGAAATTGTCAAAGTATTTACGTCAATGTCAGAAGTCCGAGCTTAACCTTTTCTTAGCTTTTGTTTCTTTGCCAAAAAAGTCGGTGAGGATAAGCCTTGTGGGGACTCGGCACTAGACTATCAATAACCCAGTAGCGGCAATAGCAGTCGGTCGGTAAGGCTACCGAGACAGTTCTGAAAAGTAGGATTTAAAGAACACAAGATTTGTTTAAGAGTTGTGTAGAATGTCGATTTTTTTAAGAAATTGCGACATTCTCAAATTACGTCGATTTTATAATTAATCATTTAATAAATATAGTAGCTCGTTTTTACTGTGTCTCTACAGAGCTGAAATGTCCGTACAATTTCAGTGGCCCATTCCGGTCGATTCCTAGAACCAGGACTGTTGGCTGTTTGGCTATTAAGATAATGGTATAAGTGCTGACGAATATGCGAAGAATTGGCCATTGTTACGCTGCATTATTTCATTTGAATCAACGGGTATTATATGTATGTATTTATAAAACCGGGAAGTGAATGCAAATTATTGGTTAGTTGTTGAAAGCAGCATTGTTTGGCATCAGCATCCCCAAACGTAATGTAAATGGCCGGGGCTCACAGGTTAGTGTCTTATGCAAATTGTCACTAGTCTTCGTTGTACACAAAGTTCAGGTTTGCTACGGACAAAGCCTTCGCGTTCGCACATTTTCGAACTAAGGCGTGGAACAACTACTCGGTTCATCTTCTCATCGTTTACTCATAAACGAATTTGATGCAAATCCAAAGTGTTAACTCAAACCGGATTTTGTTAATACCGGTATAATAGTCATACCTACTCCTCGACACCGCCTGCATGCCCATTGTCGCTGGCTAATCAACGTTCAAAGTTTTCTGGAGGTTGTAGCAGAAAAATTCACCTTTCACTGTTATCGGTAATTATTCCTGTTTGACAAAAAACAGGACTTTTGGATTTCCGGTACGAGGAAACCTTAGGAATTGAATGATTGTAAGCCCGTTAGATTAATTCAAGGTACAATCCCAACCTTCTGCTATTCAAATGCTCTCACTCTTATACTCAATCAAAATTGTGGTTGATCTTTATACAAATATTTCGCTGGCCTTCCGGATTATTTAAAACACCTTGCTGAGACAAGTTCGTAAATTTGGTGAACAAAAAGACAGGATAGGTATGTGAAACAAATCCTAGTTATACAACGTGGATTTGTTTCCAATGAGTATGAGAGCATCCTGTAAGAATCGGAGCATCCTGTAAGGTAATACTTGATTAAGCGCCATCGAATGATTATAGACTCCTTTTCAAGTAACGGGGGCTAGCAAGGAACACCGTTCCGATTAAACCGGAGATCAGGTAAAAACCTATTTGTTATTTATGAAAATTTCGTCCCCGGAGAAAGTTCTAGTTCAGCTTAAAACTTATTAGAACATTTAAACCGAAACTAAAATAAACAAAACTGGAAGTAAACAGCGTGTTTAATTCCATTTATCTTCCGATGTGGGATGTGACTAATGAAATGTAGTTCTATCTGCTATTTGTATGTTATTTCTTGCTGTGTGTGTTATTTTGACTCGGCATGTTCATGGTTAATGATGATTGTGTACTGATTTGATTAGTTAAGGTGATGTCTATTGTATTCTAAGTAATATTTCCTTTCTCTGTATTCCTTATTTGTTATCAAACCTGGGCCTCTTGTTTACAACAGTTTATTCTGAAAAAGACTGACCAAGTAAAAAAAAATGCCTTTATCTATCTATCTATGTACTTGAAATTATCATATTTGAACCAGCTCGTATGAATTGTCTATTCCTGTAGATTTGAAGTCGATTTGGATTTCACATATAATCAATTTCCATGAAGATAAGGAAGTCCCAGTTTTACGTAAGTATAGAAGTTTACTCTTAACTGTAAACAGCTAAGAATATTCAACTAAACCGATCGGTGTGTGAAAGCGGAAGATCGCCAGATGATTCGGGTCAATTTCACACACGTTTCTTAATTTTAAGCTTTGAAGTTTAATAAATTAACGACAGTAGTTTAGAATATTTTGTCAGGGTCTGTGAAAGACGACCGACCCGATTTTACGGTTTATAATTATACGGTTCGATTGAATGAGAACAAGCAGAATTCGGATTAAGCATGAGCATTTCCAATCGTAATTTCTGTGCATCTAATCTCTCTGCTTCTTATTTACCCTTTAATCAGTCGTTAATCTCTGAAGTAGCATAGCAATAAGTATTTTTTTAGTACTTAGTGCTTTGTGAAGAACTCCGCTTTGATAGTAATTAGGTTAAAGCCAAGTAATACAAACATACATATTATATGTTTACCAGGTCAACTCCCATGGTTATAATTGAAGTAATAATGTGAAAAATTCTCGTTATATATTATTATTACACTGCACTCCTACAAAGGCTTTACTTTCAAAGCGCTAGCGAGGCTCATCATCAACTCAAACGGAATTCCTATTATTCTGAATGAGTCTTCGGTGCATTGTTGGTGCATGAGAATATTTTGTCAGCCGGACTGAAAGAAGAACTAACGGCAAGTTTGTGAGCCAGAGCCAGTGCGAATGAGTTAAGTGCAATGTGAATCACAAAATACAAGTAGTTTTACAACTTTCAACGTTTCAACCGAGTCCAAGAAACAACTAATACTAACGACGACAGACATCTCTTCCCTTTGAACATCTCTAACATTGAAGAAGGCAACAACGCAACGGTTCCCATTCAATTTCAACCCAGCAGCATGCAGCCGTACACCTCCTTTTAATGGTTGACCTCAAATTTTACAAGATCACAAAATAACACACACATTATTATTAGGGAAATAATGGTTGGATGCGTTGGAAATCCTCTCAAGTGTAACCACTTTGAAGGGAGATTCATTCTTAGTTTATGTTATCGTTGGAAAAGATGGACGACTATGTCCGAAAAATCATTGTCTCTCATTATAAGCTTTTAAATCCTTTTTCCGTTTGTCTATACCTCGTTCTACTTCAACTAAGGTCAACTGTAGTCTCTCATTGATTCTCGCCATAAATGTCTAATTATTTTCTGTGAATTAAATTGCACCAAATTTAGGGAGTGAGACCTAGTTTCAACACTCTAAAATATTTTAAACGTTTGCTCAGGCGGAAGAATTCAAACATGCATGGTTTAGTAAAAATCCGGCCAAGCTTCCGTAGTAGGTTAAAGCAATCCGTCTAAAATTCGCTAAATTGTTTCGACGTTCAGACTAGGATTGGATTGAGTCCGACAGATCTGACTTTCTTCAGAGTACGGCACATGGACACCTTATTTTTTCCATTGGATCTGCCGAAATCAAAGCTAAAAAATCTTCTACCGTAAATTGAATACTACGTCAAAATCAACGACTAATGTTTTGTAGAATTTTTTGTTTTCTCCGTCGAGTGTATGAGTTTAATTCTATCCTGCCAGGGTATTCTTAAAATTGTTGTCAAACTAGTGTGTAATTCTTTCTTAATCAACCTTAATGAAATTAGGATATCCAGACATATTTCTCAAGGCAGCTCAAATTATGTATGAATGTTTCGGTATTGACGGTTGGCACCCGTAAACCCATTTGTGCCTAATACTAATCCGGGTCTCTTTCACACGAGAAATGGTAGAATGTGTTTACGCAGAGAACTAACATTTGCGAGGTCACTTTAGGGAGTCGAAGGGTCTGTATTCTAAAAGAAGTCAGACTCTGTAGCTTTCTTTTGTTACAAATTGACGTGTGAGCTACAAGATCCGGGTTGAAATTAAAATTTCGGTCAGACCAGCAGCCGAAGACATTGTACAGTATTATGTTCCAATGAGGATAAATCACAGAGTAATCGGAATTTCACATTCGACTATAACTCTATCGAATTGAACATTGAACAAAATCGAAAAGAGTACACGTATCCCGACTTTCGGACTTTCACCGCCATTCCAATTGTCCCTTGAACTACAAAATATGATAGGTTCACTTAATGGTTTTGACATATACCTTGTAAATTCCGGATTTCCACAAGTTCTAAAGAGAACTACTTTTCTTCATATTATCTAAAAATAAAATCCAAAATCGTCGGTAAAGATTCCAGGAGGGAATCCAAATCCAATTCCCACTTGAAGATTCAGTCTGACCGTGAACACAATGTAGTAATACTAAACTTTCTCCAGGAAGTAATCACTTTTCACTTAGTCCATCCAGAGTGAAAACAGGTGAAAGGGGAACAATCACCGGTGTTCCGACACAGGTTTTCCACTGACACTACTTCTTTGTACTAACAAATTTTCAACACACTGTTATGAAAACACTTAAAAAATGTGCAAATATACTTCCAAAATAAAACGTGAGTTTTCTTCAGGTGAGATTCAATCCCGGTGATTTTTGTGACTTATAAGGGAAGTAGATGACCAGAGTGTGGAATTTGGAAGGAAGCGAGTGAACAACCTCCTCGGGACTGGACGATTGGAAAGACGCTGAGGTAAAGAGACTGTGAGTTCTGAAGCGTATTTTTTCTTGGACTCTTCGTAGATCCTCGTGCCCCAAGGCCTTCTTGTACCTCTTCCACAGTCAACACTCTTAACAATCAACTTACCTGTTCTTTTGCATACACCTTTTCCTATGGAACAATTCTTGGCTAAAGATAAGTCACCCCTCCTTCTCAGGTGAACAACAAGGGAACATTTTCTACTATCTGATTCATTTCTGACTCAGACTACTGAAATTAGGTATAAAGGTCAATAGTCTGTAGAGTCGCCCTACGGACGTACTCCATAGCTCATGATCTTCAACCTTACTTTCCCGTGCGAAATTGCTAGAATTGTATATGCGAAATATGCAATTTGTAAAGAATTTTACCTGGACCAAGTAACCTAACAATAAAAAGAAGTCTGATTGATCGGCATTGGCCGAAAGGTATGACAAATGTCTTGCGTAATTTGTTGCGAAAAATGTGTTAGCTTAGCAATCCATTGGACCGAGATAGCGAAGACCTTACACGGGAAAATCACAGTATAGAAAACCTTCAGCCATCATGTTCATATATTGTCCGTCCGAGGTCCGAGATATAGAACCATTAACGCAGGGAAGTAGTAAGGGGCTACATTTGACTTAAATCGGTCTGTGGTACTCCTTGATGAATTTCAGCATCGTTATGAGCAATGTTGATAATGAGAAGTTAACAAATCAATCAATCAATTGGAAATGTGTATCGAAATAAACGCTGGTATGTTCCCTTGTGAGACCAGGTAATCATGAACGCTATTCTGTGCGTGCTTGTCTGGCAAGTGTTCCGAGCGTTACGTTACGGCTACGGCCATATGAGTTTAAGATGCGGATGCTGAATTGTTGAGAACGAAAAGGGTGTGGAGGAAATACCAAAGCAAACTTCAATTCTTTTATCACCGAACCTTTTTCTCAACAACTTACGACTAGCATTTGAATTTTTCTTACCC
Organism: Protaphorura quadriocellata; assembly: GCA_034698945.1. Lineage (NCBI taxonomy): Eukaryota > Metazoa > Arthropoda > Collembola > Poduromorpha > Onychiuridae > Protaphorura > Protaphorura quadriocellata. Next base: position 1,516 of record JAQGCA010000107.1, on the reverse strand, counting down.
GTTTTTTCTCTTCGAGTTGAGTCGAAAGGTGAACAGGTGAGTTTTCTTAATCTTCTTGGAATGCATTATGAAATTCTCTGATTTATTTAGTTGTACCCGGGCAGTCTCTACCAATGAGAATCAGCTTTCTTTGTAAAGTATGGAGACAAGGAAAGTCTAGCATTCCATTCTGTAATAGAATTGACAGCATTATCGTCCGGGACTAGAAGTTCCAAATCTCTTAAACTCATACAAATCTAAGTGGTGACGTATGAAATGTTTTCCAAGAATTTCCGTTCCTGGGTAATTCCTGGGTTAGCGTAGGGATTACGGTTTTATTTTTTGGGATCCTATAAATAATTTGAGGTATTCTATTTGTGGAATAAGTATGATGGATTTGTAGTTATGAAGAGTATGCAAATTGTTATTGCTGTCCGAACAAAATCGCAAAAATTACAAAAACCGTCCAATTATAACGAAAACCCTGTATAGTTAGACCAAAAAGTTGAACACTTCAAGCGAAGTGAGACTGTATAACATAGTACATTACAGCTGTGTATTTGTTTACTCGTTCTTTATTCTGGCGGTTAATGATCTGAAATAGTCCAGTAGCGATTCCTATGTTTCCCTTGGACTGCACACAAAAAATAAACTGATCTCCACTCTGTCAACTGCCACAGAGAAAAGCACTCGTTCATCCTATTGTGATTCCATAATGTCCTTGGTCCTTCGCAGTTTTCCCAGGCGTACTAATTATCACTATATACCGGTTTATCCTATGCATTCCATAAATGTTTATGCATTCCTCCATTCTTTGGTACCGTAATATTTGCACTCAACTATGTTCGTCACGGATTTAATCGTTCAACCAAGAGTGTTTAATACACGAACGGTAGGAATTTTGTGAAGTGATTTATTACATACATGTGTAATTTAGTGCTTAAATTAATTGAATTGACTAACGAGGTTAACTGGAAGTTCTCACAGTAAATATATGCATAAAATTATGACGCTTTGTCGAATATCGTATTTACAGTATCGGTGGTTGAAGAAATTTATTCGGTCTTCTGAAGGCCAGTAAAATGGACCCCTTATTGAAGTCTTCGTTACCATTATTGACCACTCTTCAAACCATTATGAGCGAAATGTTCAAAATAACTAGACTCCTTCATGATCCGCCCACGGATCTTTTAGTTTAAGATGCGGATTTCTTTTCCAAAACGTATTAATCGTAATTGATGTACTGAAATTTCGGTTGACCGAAATTTTCGACCGAAACCGATACCGAAACCGAAATACCGGTATCGGCCATTGGCCGAAAGTATCGGCCGAAATTTTTTAACTGGTCAAGTGGGGTATCTATGGAACGGTAATTGAGAGAATGGGCCACTATACGAAGTTCTCTGTGCTCTGTCAAGTGCTGATAATGTAATGTTTGTATGCATGAGAATACTAATTGCATGACCAGGCATGTCATTCCGTATCGGTTGTTGTAACGCAGAAAAGCGATCGATGCGAAGCACTACCGTCCCGTCTT
>JAQGCA010000106.1:0-45722 GCA_034698945.1 Protaphorura quadriocellata | reverse complement strand
ATGAGTTCATGAACCTAAGCAACAGTCACTCTGGCTGTTGCTACGCCCGACAAACTCATGCATATGCATTCTCCAAATCAAATGATCTTAACTATGAAATTTATTATGATAACATACCCACACATACCCAACATCGACAAAATCTGCAAATAAATGTCTTATTCCTTATGTTTAGCAAACTTTGCTAAACATAAGCCTAAGTCGATACCCGTTCAATACCGCAACCCAACAATAGGTCCCATCAAATTCCATGAGCAGTTAAATGATGTAGCGACATGAAGTTGAGCTTTTGGAACCTTACATTTTTATTACAAATGCAATTTGTCGTATTCACCAACGAGCTAAAGTTTAGAACGTCACGGCATCACATACGCATGTTTTCTGGAGAAGCAGTAACATAGGCAATTGTGAAAGTATGTCGTACCAAACGAGAAATATTGCAAAGAATAGAAGGGAAATGACACTTTCTCCAGGGAAAAGGTGACTTTCTTCATGATTTGGAGTATAGCTCCTTGGAGGGTTCTCCATGAATCACTCGACTAGGACAACTGTCCTGATAGCCTTTTTTGCATCTTCCAAATAAATTGTTTGCACTTCATTCACCCGGTAGTCTTTCTTGTCGCCTTGTAGCTATTTACACGGAACGAAAAAGAGGAAGAAGACTCAGACTCTACCACAGCAATGCATTCTCACAACCACTCTACTCAATTCTCAATTCGATTCCATTTTGTTCCTAACCCAAACATCTTTTTCCCATCACACATCTCTAAACAAGTCCATCTTGTTATGTATGTATTGAGCCCTAGTAGTTCAGCAAACAAACAAACATTAAATTTATGGTAACTAGACCATACTACAACTACAACAACATGTCTAAACATCATCAACTCCCAACTTTCATTCGCTATATGGAATAGATAAGTAATTAGTCACTTCCGACTAAAACGACAGCCACGTCCATGTCCAAATCATAAAGCCTTTCATCCTTGGCACACAAATGTGAACTCTGAAAACACACATTCGTGGAGAGAAAGTAGAATAGATGGATAGTTCATCGTGTGTATGTGCTCTGAGTCCTGGAAGTAATTCCGCACATTATTATCAGGAGCTCACATGCATGACACCCACCATCAAATAGATGACAGTAATTGAATAATGTGCTAAAACGAATCAATAGGCATGTGAAACACATTGCTTAATGTGTACATACACACACAAACCAACAGGACAGGGGTTGAAAAGATGAAACTTTCATTGATCAGATCAAGAGAAAACAACAAAAGGGTGCATGAGGATAATTGATTGTCAAAGGTAAACTAGGGGATTATCCTTCCCATATTGATTACAAAAGACAAAGTTAAACAAATGTTATGTTGTGTAGGAACAAACTTACAAAACTGGTGACAGGTTTAGCTGGCATCACCATCGACATCAACAATAATTTACCAGACTCGGATACCCTAATCCTGGGCGTGGACTGGTAACGGATTAAGCAGTGTCTATTTATGATATGTTTGTGTGAATGTGAGTTTAACGCATTTTAGTTCAAACATGATTACAAATAGATTGTTGGTCGAAGGATATTCCTGCACATTCATCGAAACATTTCGTGTGTAAATATCTCGTTAAACAGGTTAAACACCAAACTTCTGTAACCGAATTCTGGAACCAAGAAATATTACTTATTGCACGAAATTGGTCAAAACTGGAATTATGGGTGTAGAGATTCAAACCCAGGAGATAATAGTCAAATAGGATGGATGGACGGATATCTGGGATGATTTACATAATAATTCGTAAACCGTACCGGATTTTTTTTATTCAAATATCAGATCTCACTTTATCGCCGTACACTATTACCAATTTTTAAAAGATATTATTCAAATTAAGCAGAGTGATTAAAAGATCTGGGCAATATGTGGTGCTGTTACGCCAGGTAAGTAAACTCGTCCGGAATTTCAGGTCGGGTCAGACAGAAGAACATCTCATCCGGTCCAACTACAAATAGAGTCTATTTCTATTCGCGAAACAATACCTCTATCGTCCTGTCAGGATAGTTTATAAATTTTGAGACCATAATAATAATAAGGAACTTATGGGCAGAGCAGTAGTAGGTTATGGTTCATGATTGATAGAGAGAGACTTGAAGAGAGAAAGGGAAATATTAGACTAGTGGAGCCAACCAAATGAATTATGTTCATAAAATCCTACTTACAAACTGGACACATAATGCCTTCCTTGACTACGACGGCCAACCAGCCGTCCATAGTCTCTACTACTCATCCATTCCTTAACCAGAGTGAGGGGTTGGTTTTGGGTTTGAGTTGACTTGGACTTCCAAAAAAAAATACAAGAACTGGGAAAAAATCCCAGAACTCGTCCACAGAAGATACTAGTATGGTTGGTAGGGTTTTTGAAAGGCGAGCGCACCCAACGGTCATTTCAATTCAGTCAAGAAAATGGCTTATCCTGACTCTTGGTCTTAATGGATAGGACATAGGGAAAAAGATATCCTGTGGCAGATGAACAAAGACTTTCAGAGTGGTAGTAAGTGTAGTGGTGGAATAGGAGAAACGTTCGGATCCGATATGACATGAGAGAAAAAGGAAGAGAAAAGAAGGGAGAGAGTCAATGCAAGACAAAAATGTGTGTAACTAAAAGATATTTTCAGCTCACATTTCACCATATCGTTACTTTCCTAACTTCCTAGAGAGAGGGGTTTCGTTTAGAAAGAGGGACCCATGCTACTACGCTCTTAGAATCAGAAACCTCGACGGTATCGTGTAAGTTTTTCGTAGTATAAGCCAAAGCCAAATGCTACTGAACGGTTCGGATCGGTTTAGTTCGATCACATTCAGAGTTCTTGCGTTAAGGTTGATTGGGCTTGACTCAAATGCCATTGACGATAAGTTAAGTTGCTGTCGACAAGTCTTGAGTCTCCCTTATGTTCACGCAAAGAAGGAAAGCAACTGGATGTACCTTAGTCTGGGTTTCAAGAACGAATTACGACGAGCGTCATTGGCAAACGTACTTGCGAAAATACTAGATCGTACCAGCTACGGGGTGATCTTAACAATCCCCGATCTACAATAATGTATAAGCTTTACAAGGCTGCCTTCTTATATGAGTCAACTACCAGCAGCAGATGCCAGATAAGCTTAATTTCTTGACATTTGCATTTTGTTAAATTTGAAATACCTGAGACACAACACGACGAATACGTCGTGGATCTGTCGGGAAAAAGCACATTAATAAAGATTAAAATCATACCAAGTCAACGAGAATCAGTCTAACTAAACTAGAGAAAGTGGACCTCGAATTTAAGAATGACCAAAAACTGACCATACAGCACGGAAATATTCCAGCTGAAAAGTTAGGTCCCAAGGTTTAGTAAAAATACGGGATTTCGGATAAGGACTCATAAGGTAATCATTGGCGACGGCTAATCAACTCTGCCTTTATTGTTTTTGGGAAGGTATTGTGATTAGCCAAGTATTGACCAAAGTCACTTAAAGTCACTCGTATTGGCATTTCGACTTCTCCAGTTCAATTACCTTTTTTGTTTTACATTAGCGAAGGAACACTTGGGACAGGAAGGCCGGTATGCCAAGAGAATTAACAAGGAATTACTACACTTGCTACCTACAAGTACTTTGGTCTATCAGAACAACAGAAAACAATGCCTAATCAAACATCAATTTGAAGTCATACTACTACCAACCAACTTGAAGCTGCCTCCGCTGACAATTATACACATTGACCGTATTTCTGGAAATCATGGGATAACATTGAGAAGTTCTTGGTACTAATGTGTCAATTTAAATCTACCGATTCATATTGAAAGATTAATTTGAACGTGTTGAATAAAATCTAGATTAAGATCAAGCTTAGGATAAAATAAATTCTACGTTATCTCATAAATGTCAACAATTCGGTTCTTACCCTCAACATAACATTTTCAGTAGACAGAGGGAAGAAAGATTTGTTTCAAATATACATTAGACGAGTAGGGGGAAGACATACGCAAACACGTACTTACTCAAGCACTCACACAAGATATAATTTGTGCCCGCCTTTCACCAGAGCAAAAATACAACCCCATGTTTCACTCGTACTAAAAAACTTTTGTAAAAATCCTTACACCCATGCACGAGACTTTTGTCCTCTTCTGGTTGGTTCAGTATTTTCTGTCAACGACCTAAACATAGTGATTGTAACGTTAACCGGTGTAATAAACCATCCTCTCACCTCGGTTAGGATCTGCTACCCCATATAGAGTACACATTCTACTTGTTCACTACAAATCTTTTATAAATGTGACTTGTTTAAAGAAGACGAGGAGTTTACTATTTTCCTTCAAGAATGTATGTATCTCTTACGAGGAGAGGTTAGGTAACCACACATAAGCTTCCAATGAATTCCGAATGAACCTTCCCTTGTGAATTATTTAGTAGGAAAAAGAGAAAGTGTACTCTTTTTATACACCATATGATACGATACGTTTCCCTATCTAAGTTCCTCCGTATTTCTTTCACACATTACTTTTAAAACACACCAACCGAACCACGTCATAGGGAGAAGAAATAAGAATGCATTATAAAGTAAGTACATCAAACTACGTAGAAAAATACCATGTGTGTTCGTTGTATGATGTGTTGATGTGATGGGACGGACGACTTTGTAGTACTCGATGATTGTTGTAGAGAAAAAACTAAAAGAAAGTAAATATAAAGTGGAGCTGGCAACTTTCTCCAGTACAACTTTCTCCAGTGTACAGCACTAGAATCCCGTACAAGAAAAAAAAGAAAGTCAGGATGAATACAAAAGAAGATTAGAGCTTTGGAAAATTTGGGCGACATGTGCATGGTTGTTGTGTGGCTCCATGCATGCATACCCAGCGTCTACAAATTGTTCAATGCAAATAGGACTACAATTGCCGTATACTTGAATGTGAATCCAAAGAGAGCCAAAAAAAGGAAAGTAAAAAAAGTAGAAGACGGTCCGTAGACAGCATTACAATTTGTTGGCCAAAGATAGTGTACGGTAGATGGAGTAAATTTATATCCATATGTTTGTCAGACTCTTTAGATGTACGTTAAGTTTTATATATATGGGGTTGGTTCGGGTTGGAGTCAACACAGCGTGCAAAACTGATCGGAAATTTCCTTCACCTTCTTTCTCTTCCTCACCCGCCAACCCGCCCAGCTCAGGCAGCCCCATGTACTGGCACTGCTACTACCACTTCTTCAATGAAAGAGAACGAGAAGAAATTGAAGGACCTTTTCATCGACGATAAACCCACCGCTTTGGTCATATTTTACCCAGTCTCACTTCCTTCTACACATTGGCAATTCAATTGTACTCACGGTGTGCAACTCTATGATGGGGTTCGACCGAATGTTAAGAGTGTCACTAGTACAAGTTTCATACAAAATGCAATTCGGTATGGTTGCACTGGAATTCGCAAGATTATTCACATATGTGTATGTATGCAACACGCAAAAAAAAGTTTAGAATAGAATTTCATTTCTCTGGCATCAATACCATGACCTCGAATATTTAGCACAGGAAAATACTTTGGCAATTGTCATTGGCGGTAAGACATCATACCATATTTTTCGGGAAGAGCGGACTAACTTTCCCCGACGTATCATAGGAGGGGCAACCTTAATAGCAGGGAAACCCTTATTAGCTCCTAAGCCTTTTCGCGGAATTTATAGAACTTTCTGATTTATGAAGGCGAAGTGGGGAATAACCCCTGCAAATTAAAAACGTCAAAGAGTAGGAAAGTACATGGCTGACACAGCTATACAGTAAAACAGTGACAAGAATTTTACTACAACCTTGGCTATCATATTGAACGAGTGCAGACAGTTTTCGAAATCGAATTGAGGAGTAGTAAGTCGTATCTAATTCCTGTAGGGATTCTGATTTTGCAGAATTCAGTCTAGACAACTGAACAAGCAGACAAAATCAACAACTTCCTAGTGAAAGATAATTTATATTACTATCAAGAATGGAAATAGGAGCAGGGGTTTATGAATTTCAAACCTGTTGGCAATTTGAACAAATCAATTTAGTGAACAATTTTATGAATCGGTCAATTGGAACTGATTCAACAAAGGATGGTTTATTTGGGCCCATCAGTTGTTGCTGAACTGAAGTGAGTCGAAATTCTTGACAGATAATACCTTAAAATGGGTACACTGACTTCACCTCAATTCAGAGCTCCCCACTCCATCCAGCCCAGTTGATAAATACAGGATTCCTTTGGTAAAGACCAGCATTTCCCCAGCGAGGAAGAGAAAGTCAAAAGTAAAGAAAGCAAGGCACGTGTCTTGCAAGAATGCAGTAGATCAAGTGTTGTGCTCTCCTGTGCTGTGTAATGCATTCTATACATACGTTGTAGTACATAGTCTGAGATGAAGAAGGCGATCCCCGAGTTACATGTAGCCAAAGGAGTTGAGCCATTTTATTTTAGAACAATTTTCAGTTGTGCCCCTTGACAATCAAAGACGGAGTCTAATACCAAATAGGAACCTTTAGTTCTTTTCCAACGCGACTCGAATTCCTGAACGGAATTCACTGCTCCCCCTCTCTCGGCCTTTCTTTTTCCTCAAAACTTCACTCTTATCTGTATCTCTTCTGTACTGCCCGGTTCGGATCTCAAAGTGCACCGACCGAATTTCCTTTATACAGTGCAAAGCATGGTATTGAAGTTGTTTTATAGTTAAGGTTGAGTGGTTATGTGTTAAGGCCAACCCCTGGACATCCAACAAAATATATCGGAATCAAATTAAATACAGCAAACGTATCTCAGACTTCATTATTTGTTCGCAATTTCTCATTTTAAATGATGCATGTCATCACTTTCTGATCTGCTTTCGCTACAACGGACGTACCTCTACGGATTCCGTATTTAAATTACTGGTTCAACATAATCTCGGGCTCCGAATTTCCAAATAACGTATTCCATTAGCTTTGCATGTATTCTTGTGAAACGAATCAGAAATGGACCTCTTTCAACCCCTTTGGTTTTATTGTTTGTTTTTACTCCGTAAGATCATTACAAACATGACCCTCACAATATAATCGACGTCACATAGTTTCATCAACGGGTGTCCGGAATTAAAATAGAGCGAATTAATTCTCAAAGTTTGCCTTCTCAAGTTATAAAATCTTCGTCACTCGAATAAAAGATATATCTATATATCTCACCCCTTGTTAACTTCTAGTAAATATTTCACAATTTTCAACAGCATCCCCGAGAGTTCTTTTCAATTTTGTGTGAAAATAGCTCGGGGAATCGCTGAAGCGATGTGGAGAAAGTCTGATACGTAAGATGACGAGTCATGTCTTCGGACAAATTCCAGGTAATAGTTTTCTTGCCCAATTCAACTTCATTTATAATGGAAAGTCCTCAGCCATTCGAAGTGGTACGAATGATCAAAATAGATATCTCTGGACATTGGACTGGTCCACTTTTTTGAAGAAATTGAACCGAAGGTGAATCCGTTCGTATAATAATAAATATAAAGTAGTTATTTAGTTTTACACATGACTGATGTGATAAGACGAGTTTGATCAGTGGCAAGATAGAAACATAAATATATTTTGAGGACCCTTGCTCCGTTGAGCAAACCGGAACTGAAGTATTCCTCTTGTATCCGCCGCCACCGAATTCCAGTCAGAGTTTTCGATTTTGATCTGATAAATGATAAGAGAGCAATAAATGTCAAAATAGATCCTTTTGCGTGCGGGCAGGCAGGGCGTGTGACTGATAATAGTATCGTGTACTCTTTAGAAGTGCATTTATTGATTTGGTTGTGTTACAGTCATCTTTGGTTGAGTTTGAAGAGTGTCAACTTCTTTACAAGTTTTGAAATCAGTTTGAATTAAGGTTATCAAACGTGTGATACCCTATAGAAATACAGAAATTCTTGGACTGATATAACGGTTTATTCTTTTCCATTTGTTATATTTTAATCTAGCCCTGAATGTCGTTGAATAATATCGAATTCAGTTTACATTTCAAGATACACGAATCAAATCCTTCCAACCAAGCAGCAGCTAAATGAGTGGATTATTGAAACTAGACAAATATTTAAATGATGCGCTAAAATTCATGTCTGGTAAAAATGTAATTCACCGAAAGATGGTACGCCATTCTAATCGTTGTAACGTTCTAGCCTTCAGTTGTGCCAGACAACAAATGACCGAACCATTATTACCAGAATATGTAGAAATAGGGAGGAGGGTAACAAAGTTTTGATGTCTGCTAATCACTCGCCAAAATTATTTGCAGATAAATCCATACTGATTGCGAACTCCGAATGAAGGGTTCCGATCCTCTTATTACTGTCAACTGTCGACGATGATGTCGCCACGATGTCACTTACTGATAATTCAATGTTTAATTTTTGATGTTCACGTTGTGTGAGCTATGATTATTGATGACTACAATAAAATTACATCCAATCCAATCCAATCCAAATGTCAACACAAAATTTTAACATTAGTGCTAAGACTGCATCCTAGAAACATTCAAAATGAAATTTAAAATAGGGAAATGGATTAATTTTATGTTTCGATTGACTTTAAATTCTGCATTATAATATCTAATATCAAATAACAGGTCATTTCAAAGATTGTACTGAGAACTGTGTACTAAGAAACCCGGTGTTCAGATGTTAAAGTTATTCCAGACATTCTGTTAGTAGAGCTAAGCATGGTTTTAGCATTGCATTATCCATTCTTAGAATTCTGTGAAATATGTCGGTCACACATTGATGAAGCAATTATGTGAGGTACTAAGATCACCCGTGGTTCGAAAACGAATCAGGTGGGTTCATCTACGCAGGCATAAGGGAAGGTAAGCCCAGTTTGCTTTCAATGCGAGGCCGGGGAATAGTGAAAGGAAGGACGGTGGGACAGGTGTGACAAAATCCCTGGGCCATGCAACTTATTAGTAATAAAATCGACAATTTCCATAATTGTATAATTAGCACCAAGTTGGGGAAGGTTGTTTGACGTTAACAGTGAGAGTATGGAATGGGGTTATTATGATGATGTGATTTGCTTTTGAGAAACCCTACTGATTTATGCACAAGGATTGGATATGGTGAAGTGGGTGAACATGCCAATGCATTGAAACCCGTGAGTGAACTGGTTACACTGACAGTGCATTCCTTTCCATGGGATTGGCGAGAGAGTGAAAGCGGAGAAAGACATTAGTAGAGATAAATCAAGAATGGAATTGGTTCCTCTGCTCCTGCCTCGAAACGTTGAAAGTAGTGCCCTCGCCCGCTAACCTCTCTTCCTTGAAGAAAATACGAAAAATTGTGCAAAATACATCCCATAAAAGGAACTATCTAGAAAGGACGAGCTCAATAAATAATATTAGAAAAATCAAAAGCGGAGAAAAAAAAACTTTTTCTAGAGAGAGTTTCGAGAGCCTTCCTTCCTTGATGGACCAAAATGTTAACGAGAAGTTGAGTTAAAGTGAACCTCTTAATATCTTCAGAGAAGTGATTCAAGGATTTTTTTGCATTGCATTGGGAAATCTCGACAATTCCCCGGTTTCCTTACATATGTGGGACGATATTCTCAGTACATAGTGGTGGATAAAAGTACTACGACGTGAGTGTGTCGTGTGTCGAACATGCATGTCCTATGGAAAAGGAAAGGAGGGAAAATTTTATCAGTCTTGATTGCAAAGTTTTCCTCGGAACCTTTACAAAACGAGTTTTGTTCCGCCTTTCGAAAACTACGCTAACGTAACGTGGACTTCGTAATGGAATGTAATGTGTTGAATGGGAGGGGAGTGTGCAAAGTGCATCTTCTCAAACTCACTCAACTCTCTCGAAAGGGGGTTTATGTTACCGGAATGTGAGAAACCGGGATAAAATTCTGCCAATTCTTTTAGAGCAGAGTAGAGAAAGTTCAGCTGAGTCATTAAAAGATCATTCAAACCTAATTTGATCGATACGGTCTCTTAGTACCTGTTTTACACCTTATTGTTAGGCTTGGTGAGAATTATGTACTAACACGAACTGTGGCAAAAGTTCGTAGACCGTAGTATTAATTCGGACAGACTGGTTCTTGGTTGTTGTAAATGTCTTTTGTTAAATCCATTCGAGTGTACCAAAATGTTAAATTAACCACACATGCACAAATAATCTTAATCCAAGAAACCGAGTCGGACAATACATCCCGATTTGAAGAAATCTTTAAATACTAGAACACCCGTGGTTTTAGAACGTACCAAGAAGATCCATCTACGGAAGCAAAATAGGAGAGAATCCAAATTTCCTTCTCACTGCAAAGAGTGGGGTATCGTGAGAGAAAGGACGGTGTGGGAAACGGAATTCTTGGACCTTAGATTTTATTTGCCATGTATCGCCGAATAGACTGCAGGCAAACTTCTAAGGGCGTTGGTAACATCTTGAGTTTAGTAAATATCATAAGTATAACACCAAAACTTTTTTTGTAAAAGATAGCTAGATCAGATTTCGACACGAAATTTCAGAGCTACAACATTGCTACTGAGTAGTGTAACTTATCCGATTTCCATAATCGATTTTATTAGAGTCTCCGAAAGATGAATGATAAAGCAGTAACAGTAGACAGACAACTAAAGGTGAAAATCATTTGTCCTGAGCCATAAATTCCGCTGGCGGTGGCGGCGCTGGGGTTGTCACAGAAGCAGTCACATGTGACGGCGGAGCAGTTGAATAATGGGGGCGCATGATCACATTCATCGGTACAGGCTGCGCTAAGTACATCCTCGTCTGCGAATCCGACTGTTCCGACAATAAAGTAATCACAAACACATGTCAGCTTCTTCCAGCTTGTTGTAACGGTTTGTCCGCAATGATGATTCAAACCGCCGCCGCAATATTTTCCGCATTTCATGCAATATTCACCACTCAAAACACCTGTAGCTGTAATTTCAATACATTTCTTTTAGTGTAAGTGTATTACAATAGAGTAGAAGTTCTATATTCTTATGTCGATAATATTCATTCCGGAGAAACCGAGAAACAGTACTTGAACCTAAAGCTGTTGATTTAAATAACAGATGATCTAAATCTGACAGTTCTGTTGTGTCTTTGTGCTTTAATTCCATTGTATCATTTCTACCTTCAGAATTTTATTAATATATTGCAAATGAAGGGTGTTTCACCAGCATCTCAATTAAGAATTTAAAGTTGTTACCGAATACAAAACGTTACAGGTTTGTTTGATCAAATGAAATTACTGCTTGCTTAATACCAGAATTATCCCAACACCATTCGTTTCAATTCAAGTGAAAATAAAGTTTGAAAGTGTAAGTTCCGTAAACAAGATATTGAACTGCATGAATTACGATGGGTTTTGAGGTGATAAATGTATGCCCAGTCAAATGAAATATATTTAGAGCTTACTGTTATTAGTTGGGGCAGTTGCACTGATTCTGTTCACTGGAAATTGTGGACCCAAGAGTATGAAGAATATCGCCGATTTTACTTGGATCTCCATTGGGCAATAAATTCTAAGTTGCAGGGATATTTTAAGTTTTCTAAACTTTTCTGATAATTTTTCTCAGTAGTTATAATTCCACACAACGTAATACGTCAAGCAATTTTACGCGATCAAATTCTACATACTCTGGAATATCAGATTTTGCTATTATGTATTTATATAAAAGAGCGTACCGTACCACTGCATATTTCCACCGTTATTTTTCCATGAGTTGAACTACATAAACCGGAAACTGGGTTTTCTAATTAGATGCACGCCATGACCAGGTGTTCGACAATAACATACCCGACGAATTATGCTAAGATATATTTATTGGCATTACTCGGCATCCTTTGCATGCTGGACTTTCAGCGTCCTTGACAAAGAGTTTTGTATATTCTTTCTTAAAATCGTGTCAATAGTGATCACGTAATATCCATACATACACGTAACAAGCTAAGGTTGAATAATAGAGTAATTGAATAACTGAACACACTGACTCTCCTCAGAGAGTGGAAAGCGTTAAGAGTTGAAATTTTGGTCAGTGGTTAGGGGTTATGCCGGATACAGCCTTAGACAATTTCTTTTTCAAAAAACCGCCCTTAGGGGAGGCTATGGATTTTTGAAAAAAAAGTTAATGTGTGTTTGTTTGTTTTATTCAGAGGCAACACCCTATACAAAACAGGATATTAGGTAGCATAATTAAACAATTCTTTAACTAACCTAAACGATAAAATTGATCAAATAAGTTTCACGAAGTTACCACAAGAAATACAAATATTACACTGCAAGTGACGGACTTACAACCAAATTTAAAATTTCCTAAATAATTAAGTTTGAACATTAATAAACGAATTTAACACGAATATAAGAACTGAAATTAACACGAAGAATCAGTTTTTCTTAATTAGCACTAAATTTTGATAAATTTAAACTATAAATATTCACGAAATCACTAACTTTGAACTCTGAATTTGAATGACAAATCCATTGATGCACAAATGGATGAGATGTCAATCTTCTTTACTGCTAAATTGTATTTGTATTCACAAATTTAACTAAATTTAATTGGTATTTTTTGGTGTCGCTCATGGGAGAACAGCATAGACGGGATGAGGGTGTAGCTTTTTGTATTCTTATCCTTTGTTGAATTGGTTGACACTTGAATAAAACAAAATGTAAATCTGAATCTATATCTAAATCTAAATCTTCAAGAAACACAATCACATTGTACATACTCTGTACATACTCTGATTACAGAAATTCAATACCGGTCAACATTACACAACAACTGCTGGACAATTTCTTTTTTAAATGTTGTATACGAATCAGAAGAGGTGGAGCGGAATTCAGTCCATAAATTAGTACCTGCGAATGCGAAGCACATTTTACCGGAGTCTGAGGACGGAGAAACACTATATAAAGTTTGGACGCGTTTCGAGTGCCATAATTATGCACCTCAGAGTTCTCCTTGAACATTTTTAAGGATGACCACCCCGTCGTCGTACATGATGCACAAAATGGCACGATAACATAATTGTTTTGGCCCAAGCCAAGCAAGTTCATAATTTAAGTTATCGGTAATGCTAATGCTAAACTTTCATTACCAATTAGCAGATGTTTTAATGACACGCTCAACCAACTTTAGGGTATCTTTACTTGCCAAACCCCAAACACTTGCCATATAATTAAGATGAGGGTATACATACGAGACCTTTAATGAGAACTATCATATTTTTTTAAAATTCATTTTGAAATACAATTTATACATAATATAATAAGCTCGAATTGCATGAGTATTCGGAACGTAATCTTTTATTCAGTGAGACAGCGCTATATCCCGATCTCGAATAATTGCGCTTTGCTTCGAATCACTTGCAATTGCAATAAGACAGAGAAGATAATTGTCTGTGGATACAGAAGATGTTTTAATACATTTCCCCCAAATCTTATTTTTGATATTAGTCTCAAAAAATCACAACGAAATCGGCATAAGTTTTAACGACAAGAAATTTTCAAAAAAATGTGCGCCATTTCGAAATTTCGAAAAAAAAGGTTCTTGCGTGCTAACATATGTTAAAATTAGAAACAATTTCACTTCTCCTCAACTCTAAATTTTGACTTTGGTCTCTAGAAATTAAACATGAAATTGGCAAAAAAATATAAACAAAAAATACCTTCACCCCGATTTTTTTAGTGAATCGGCTTCAATTTTACCCACAGGTGCTGGTTAATTGAATTTTGGAGTTGGACGAGCGCCTGAGTTCATTGACCCTAATTGCTTTGTATCTCATGGTTTTGCATGGGAATTTTGGAATGCCAAAACTGAAATTGTAATCTCGCTGCCGATTGGTTAGCGAGATATTTAGGATGAACTCTACAACAGAGACTACATAGATGAGCCACCACAAGGTGGTCAAAAATATTAGTAGTCAGCTTCCCTGTGAAATCTCAATTTTCACAAAAATATTTACGGGGACAGGAAATAGACTCCACTAAAGGATGGTACATAAATGCGTTACCACAGGGTGGTTCATAAATTTTTTGAAAAAATTGAGAACTAACAGGGAAACTCACTACTGGGTGTCGTACTGGCAATGAATATGTCGGAGTTGAAGTAGGAATATTGTATATATTGTATCCAGATACAGATATATTAGTCCAAATATTTGTGTAATCATGAATTATGGAGGAACTGTGATCTAATATGTAGGGTTTGAGGTTTGGTTTCGACAGGTGCTCCTTAAAGCTATTTTCATCCGCAGAGATCTTCAACCCAATTCTGGTAAGGTACTTATTTATTAAGGCCTAATCGTATTCTTAGGCGAATCACTATCTTCCGGTCTCGCGTATTGCCTACCTTACCTATCGGTGAAAGTAAATTTTCTCTGCTCGCAACAAATCTCATAGCTACGAAATATTTTGCAAATTCTTGTCTTAGTATAATTATATTTAATCATTATTTGCTTTTCAGCGTGTAGGGATTTAGAAACTCAAATCACCAAACTGTAAATAATCTGAACAGGAGAGCTTGTGTGGTTTCTATTTCGCCAGACGTAAACCCATCTAAACTGACTCAGGGTACAGCTTTCGGCTTGTTTCATTACTCCTGAGTGGCTTCTCCTTGATTGAATGAATGAAATCCTTCCTGAAGTCACAGCCCCAGTGAAAAATTCAATTTGCTGTTTCATTAATGCATTTTCCTGCCTTAGTTAATGACAGACGTCACCTTCATTTCAGACGTGGTGTTTCCAGGATAGTGGCTCCATAATTCCTGGAAAATTGTACATACACTAGTCCACTACTCTTGAACCCTTTTTAGGGAAACGAAGACAAGGATATCATCAAGATAACCACTTCTACTTCCATTGGTCACCATGACCGAGTTGAGTATTTGAGAGTACAAGCGGCCAGGGGAGACGAGGCGAAGATAAGTGGAATGGAAAAGATCTGAGGAAAAGCTTATGATCTCACAAATGGACTCATAAGTGCATCATCGATTATTTATAGGCGTGGCCTTTTCCATGTTCCTCCATCATTAACATGTTCAATTACAACCCTACAAAATACATCTAGCCTGCCTTCCATTTCGTTCTAATTATTTGTCCCCCTTATGCTGCGTCGGTTCAGACTTACAGCCGTCATCATCATCATGAAATGTCAATTAGCATTAATTAACCCCTTCCGGGAACACGTACGTACATGAACAAACCCGACAAATATGTACATATATGTTCAACTTATTGTCGTGCAAATAGTATGTCATGTCATTTTATTATTATAGCAGTCATTGAGACTAGACTGAACCTATTTTCATACGTATTTGTGGTAAAACAAATACTACGTGCGACATAAACTTTACCAGGGGCCAGTAAATTCTTTCGTTCGTTGAATGATGCAAACATTCATGTGAAAATTGTTAAAGTAAGGAGCCAGGGTCACTACAACGCGATGTCGCAAGCATGACTCAACTGGAATGGCAATTAACTTTCCATTGACACGGAAATTTGCATGTGAATGCAAATTTTCTCCCCGGCGCTCAGCAAATACGGAAATGAATTCTTGGTTGTCTCCCGCGTAGAGGGAGAATTAGACAAAACCGCCAGGTTAGATCCTGCCAGCCTGGGCGGTCGGTCGAATAATATGTATGCGTATTGTAAAAAAAAGGGTCGACTACGACGGTAAAGAACGAAACGAGTAGAATACGAATACAAATGCCGAAAACGCTGCTCGAATGGGACGATTTTTTGAGCATTTTCTCCCTGTCTCGTGGTGCTCGTGCATAATACACATTTGTTTTATTCCCTCGTTTCCTACTTTCATTCTCAACAGATAATTCATTTACGTTCATGTTTACGTTACCCGGTACGTTAAGGTATGTCAGGCTTGATTCTTTTGTGCGTGTATTTTAGCAACCTTACCTTGCAAGAAGGAAAGCTGGAGGGAAGACAACTCTTTCAGCAGAATAAGGAAAAACAAAGCAACGTGATTTATATGATGAAAAAGAAGACTTCTTAGTTATGATTAATGTCAAACTTTCGCACATATCATCTGCCTTCCCTCATTCCCTCGTGAATTTTGAGGCTTCCCGCTCGGATATCGTATGATACATACTGGGTGAAAATATCATTACAATCGCAGTGGTGCACTGAACAATAAATAAATAAATATAACATAGAAACGTTGTGACATCTTATCGTCTTAAATTATTATGGTTTACTCATCTGACAAACAGGAGTTCCCTAAATCTTCCTGATTGCAACAGTGTAAGGAAAGAAAGTAGAACCTATGACTTCGCCCCGCGGTACACCCTTAAATGAGATTCCATTCAAATTGAGAAGGAAGTCTCAAACATTCATTCACTTTAGAAAGAGAGAATACAGACATCATTTGAAGTTTGAGTCCTCCACCATTAATTTGACACAACTAGATAAAGCTTACATTTAGGAAGTTCTTTGCTTCCGCATTTATCTTGGCAGAACAATAATAGACGAATACTGAACAATGTTGTAAAAATAAGAATGTTTTCCCCTCGACAAGAGAGCAGCATGCAATGCACATACAAAGGGTATAAATACGGTCAGTCGTGGGAGTTCTTACAAGAGAAAGGAAGAAGAGAAAGTCCGGTGGTGAAAGCCAAGGATCCATTTTTTCATTGGATTGGAGATGAGATTCTTGTAGACAGAAAAAAAAAATCTGAAGGGAAGACGTTCCCCTTGGTTAAATTTATTAAGGTTAGACTGAAAACCGGAAAACATAATAGGGCAATATTAGTGTGAGTTATGTAGTCCGAATAAGTTTTCTAATGGAGTCAATTCAGTGCAAGAACAATTTTATCAAAATGAGAGTGTACGCTTCCATCCTCCTCATCCTTACTTACTTACTCTTTTACTCTACTTCTGTCTGTCGACAAAAGGAAGAAGAAGTTTCTAATATAGTACGTAAGGGGTAATATATGTGGAGAGAGAGGGGAGACAAGATAACTCGTATCGAAGCTATAGGGAATTTGTCGAATTTGTTGCCGCTTTTTCTTTAGCTTTTCACCAGCTTCTTGTGTTACACTTTCACTCACATTACTTTTTTCTGTGCGGGTGCGGTGGCCAGAGTGAGGACAACTCACTTAAGTACGAAGCTTTATGTGTAACCCCCTTTTCTCTTCTTTTCTCAATTTAAGTTGAGGTCAATTATTAAATCATCAGTAATAGTGCAGATCTGGTCTGTAGATTAGAACTATGTCGCTCGGGCAGATAAAATTATGAAGTTGCTTTGAAAAGGTTTCCTCCACGTCTGTCCTATCCTACTACTGAAATATTGTAGACGATGACACTTTCGTAAAGGCCCTACTCCGAAAAATCATATTATTTGACCGCTAGAAATATATTGCTGAAATATGGTTTGCGACGTCATAGATGTATCACAGATTCCAGTTCCAGACCACACAAAATACAATTTGACTCAATTGGCCAAAAGATTGGCATTTCGGGGTAGAGCCTTCACAAAAGTTGTTCCGCAAGTCAACGGCTAATCAATAACGTCAAATCCAAAGTCTGCTATTTGCTGTAAGGTGCTGAAGCAACTCATTTAAAAAGAAACTGATGTTTGGGCATACATAAAGGCGAGTGTAAATCAAAGGGTGGAGTTTCCAATATTTGTAAACCGCCAATGACAGGTTTCTGTAATTAAAATCCAGGTAACAAGAAATTGCAGATGTCGACAAAAAACGGCTTTATTTTTTAGCTATAGAGTTTGTAATCAATAGATTTAGGATTATCTCTTGGCGGTAACATAGATAGAATGTCACCAATGAGAAAAATTTCCCCAATGCCCTGTATACAATCCTAATCCTTGACATTCCGTTCCACATTTCTGCATGTTTTAAAAAATTCACGTGAAGAGAGGAGAAACGGTAAGGTGTACGCGTTCTGTGAAATGAAATGCCTCAGGTTTTCGTATTTTCTCCAGACAGAGTTTGAGTTTGGGTTGTATGTTTTGTTCCTTGCATAAAATGTGTGGGGATGAGATGGGATAGAAAGGTATGGCTAGGCACTTTCTCTCAGTTTTTTTTCTTCTCGTCCTCCAAATGTGTTTTTCTTAAGACTGCTGTTGCTCCTAGAATAAATGAAATGCTCCCTTTTCCAAAAATTGAATGTAACGAAACGACATATGGCCCATTAGAGAATTTGACTCGCGGCACTCTTCTTCTATGTAGCCTAAAAGCATAATATTAAGGAAAAAAGACCATGTAAAATACATACAGTTTCCAGGTAGTGAAAGTGTAACAACCCCGATGCCGGTATACTAACCCAGCTCTTCTTTGAAATTCGTGACAATATGAAAATAAATTTGCTCGAATGGAAGTACTATACTTGGGTTACCTTTGCATTTCCATTACTTAAGATTCATAGATATATGTCCTAGGCGTACACATAAATTGATATCTCTAAGGATACGTGAGGATCTTATATCATCCCTGTTAACTTTTATGGTATGAATGACGATGACAATAGTCGATGGAGTATTTAAGTTCGGAACAAATGGACAAGTCCTAGGAAAATAGCATACATTCAGCAATACGTAACCTAATTGATGTTTTCGAATGAAAATCCGCGTGTACAAAATAATACCGAAGTGCTGTATATTACCAGTATTGAATTACCTTTTTAATAATTTCAGTTTCAAAACATCCTCAGGTATTCCAGAGTTCTTAGTAGATATGCACAACCCATGCATGACATACTCAAGGTTTGAATCCTTAAGTCGTCTTGAATCTGAGCCTGCAGTGCAAATTTCCGTTTGAAATGATGGCAAATAGAATATCAGCTGGTCACAGCCGACATTACTGGTGTTGTGACCTTACACATGTCGTACTTTATCCGTTGTATCGGAGTGGTAGCCGCCTTGCCGATTCGTTGTGGTAAAGGTTTGTTTATTAAGGTAACCACTGTTGTGGCTACTTGAAAGATGTTTTTCTGCCAAAGAGGGTTTCGTACTACTAGGGATATTCCTTATGCTCAATGAAAATCTGAATTCCATACAACATTACTCGATTATGTTTCACTAAATATTAACCGCTATGTCAATTGAAGGTTTATATTTTATTATGTCTTGGATCTTTGGCCTATATAAATGCGATTAGCTTCAGGAATGTGCCTAATCCACTCAAATAAGACATAAGAAATGGTTCGTTAGCACTACAACTACTCTAAGAAACAAGATCGTACTCCAGATTACAGCAACCATCAAAACACTGCCCTCACTATTCCTTTGAAACATTATACATGGACTGCTGGTTGCCGGGTGTTAATAGAGACATGATCCCAGTGCATGGGCAGAGCATTGTCTGCCTCGCTCGTTTGCCCGGGTGAAAGTAAAGGAGTTGAGTGCGGAGAGGGCAAAGAGAGTTTCCAATCCATATTTCATGTCCTGGCATAAGATGAAAGAAGAAGACGAAAATATGCTACTTTAGTTCTTCAGAATGAAGGAAGCCTTCCTTGCCTCACTCAAGCTTTTAATTTCATCTGCGATATCAGTTAGCAGGGAGCATTAAGGAGACCTCTTAGAAGTGTTGGTTTAGGGCAAACATATAATGTGAGCCGTACGAGTCCCCAATGCCATAAACTTAAAGAACAACGTTTTGAAGAGGTGCAGACTGAGATGAGGGAGTACATAGAGGTTCCAATAACCAACCAAATTGAGACTCATCCCTTCTTTTCTAGAATCTAGAGGTTCCAAGTAACTGAAGTAAAGTAAGTACGTTAGCGTTGGTTAGAAGCATAAGAAACACCTATAGAACTACTTAAGTTGGACGGTCCTTCACCGCACAAACTGCTGGATCGCCTAAAAATACTGAGAGAAAAGAAGAAAGTGAGAGTGTGAAAAAAATCCATCCTATTACTTCTATTGTTCTTAAGACACTTGAGTTCACCCCACTCAGTTTGCTCACACATAGGATCCACCGCCTTTCACCTTCAATAGTTACCTCAGCAAGCTCTGCTTTGCTTTCACTGCTTTCACCAATACTTTCACCGTCTCACTTTCTCCAGTTTGCTTGAAACGAACAAAGTCATTCGACAGTTGCAACGCGGCGACCACCACATTTCATTGCAGTACAGTTTATAGTGAGGTCCATTGAGAGTGTTCTACTAATTACGCTAAATGAATGAATAGGTCTCGTTGAGAGTTTTGGAGGACAACCCATTAGCCCAATTTCAGTATTTACAAACAAGGTCACTTTGCCTCGCCTTCGCCTCTTCAGTAAATATTAGATGTTCTGCACAGCAGAACTTAAGGTGAAGTATTCAGTCTCCATGCTATGAACCTGAGAACTCTGGGACATTGAACATGCCATTGGGATGGGGAACAG
The DNA here is from genome assembly GCA_034698945.1 of Protaphorura quadriocellata. NCBI lineage: Eukaryota > Metazoa > Arthropoda > Collembola > Poduromorpha > Onychiuridae > Protaphorura > Protaphorura quadriocellata. The sequence continues at coordinate 25,357 of JAQGCA010000106.1, read as the reverse complement.
TTTCGAAAATTCAGGAAAAGTAATGTTTTAATTGACGATCTTTTTAAATCGATGATTAAACCGTGAGAAATAGTAAAAACTGTGAACTAACCTTATTTTAGTGTGGACTACTGTTGAATTTTATCAAAAATGCAAACCGTTCAACTTCATAAAGTACTTGTGTACAATAATTAACAACCACTTTCCACAGAAATTGTCTCGCAGCGTTTTAGTTCATTGCTACAAGATTAAAATTTTTAAATAGTAATGCATGTCAATGTCACTGGACAAATGTCAACAATGTCTGACAAGGTGTTTCGAACAATTGCATGATATAAAATGTAATACATGTGCATATATATAACATTGAGATACAAAATTGGTTGAAACACCCTCGGAGTCCAGAATTCTTGCAGACCGGTGGCATTTTGAGTGTTTGGAAAATGAAGTTAACACTACACTTTAAGTATTTCGTGCTGTTTATTTTGTCCGACCCCGCCCCGCCCCTCAATCTCTTTCATAATTATGGGGTCCAGTCTCTTGGGTAGAGGACTCATTTAGTATCGCATTTTACAACCGTGTAAATTGGCTCGTAATGCTATTATTAATTATGAGTATCCTTTATTTTTGAGGTGTAAGGTAGTAACCAACTTTGTAATTGTGTCAATTGTGTAATTTTGTTCACTACCAGTACCCGTTTGCGTTTTTGTTTCCAGGGAAGATACGTAGTTGGAAAATTATTTGCGTGTAATAGAATCAACATCACAAAATGTAACTTCTATTTAGAGGACATCGTGATCCCATTCCATCCTATAAAGCTTTTGAGTCAAAGTACCGGAATCGTTTTGATGCTAACTTGACCAATCGCTGTCAGAACAGCTCACCTTACCAATTTTAATTTACCTGCAAAGCAAGGCCAATGTTCAACAAACAGATATAATCTTACATACTATGGAACCAAACCGTCGGCGCGTTGGAAGAGAAATCTAGCTCTGTATTAAATACAGAGCTGCAAAACTAAACTAACTACAAATGACCGCGATGACATGCGTCAAATTATTTGTTAGTTAAAAATAAGACAAACGACTTTACCCCAACCATATCACTGTTCGAATAATTCCAGATAATTCCGTCTGAACTGAACGGGGATGCCAAATAGGATATCATTCTCACTACTCTCATCAAGTCCTTACAATCTTCGAGACAATTCTAGAAAGTGAAAAGACAGAAATCGTTGAGAATAAAACCTCTCTACTACTTGTTTCCACCTCAACTTCAATTCTCTGAGACGACGGAATAAAAAAATATGTGTGCATTTTATATTAGGAATATTTCAGTTTTACACGGGTGGATGAGCCTTGCCGACGAGCCATAAAAATGTGTCCTCGTCCCTAAAAAAGATTACCTTTCCATTGCATGCACACCAAGTGTGATTTGATTCTCTCTTTTATCTTAAAATCCAAAGAACGAACGAAACTCTTTCCCAATACTATGAAGACGACTACTACTATGAAGACAACGACCAAACCGACCAACTTCCTTCCTTCCTGTACTTGTTCTTTCTTCTTGCATATCATTTCCTTTACTTCTCTCATTGTTCATTCTCTCCCTACGAACGACCATTTTATCTCATTGTGAAACTAAATTACCACCCCAAAAACCGTTCCCGTTGAATCCATCCGCTAAAAACATTTATGGTTTCTTATTTCGTGTAAAAACAAACACTTTTCCACTTGCTTGACAAATAAAGCGAGAGAGCTCACTCAAAATGTCTTACTGTATTTGTACAGATATAGTATGGTAATAATAATATCCACACTAACATACACGTGTTACAGGCAACTTATAGAATGGAATAAATTCATGAACTCACGTGGCAATCTGCACAATTCAAACTGGGTATCAGTATTTTTCATTCTATTTCAACCTTCAACGTATTCATTCAAATTTTTGGGTCTTTCCATTGCTGTGAACTTCCTGTAAAGGAAGAAATGGAGGTATCGTCTGGCAGAGTTCATGAACGGCGAGATTCTACAAATTGTCCATAACACTTACACACATTCGTCCATACAATTCAAGGCGAAAATATTATACGTAAGTATTCTATGTAAGTGTAAGGTCCGGAAGGGAACATTGTACTATAATAATAATGTATAAAGTACGGTTGGCAATGGGGATTCATGAACTCGCAAAAACTATGTTTAACAGCGTATTTACAATCCATTTTGTACATCAACGCACGCATTTAACTACATGTACATATACACAAATTACAAAATGTCTTCCTTATGCAAATCTATCCTAGGATGAAATAGTTTTAATCTCTAAGACTTGGGTTTATTCCATGCAACTAAAACTGTACATAGCAAGAGTACAAAAAGACATTCCTTCACTTCACATTCTTTATTATGATGTTCAAAATGTACGGGACTCCCCCCTTCCTTTAAGAACATTCCATTACCATTAATATTTATTGTATTTTGTGACTTAGAACTTTGTTTCGTCCTTGATTTCAACATTCAGATTCAGACTGCATTTGGATTCTCCTTCGACCATAATTTAAAAGTTAGCACTTTCACTTCTAGAATTTTAAACGGACCCGTGAATAGGAAGTTTTGAAGCAATAAATAAGCTAAAGAACGGCATATTGTTGGTATTTAGAAAATCTACAACGGTACTACTCTGAATAATTACAATTTGAACTCTGTTTAGACAGGAAGTTAGTATTATTTCTTTTACATGATATGACTTTCAAGTATTATTTTCACCTACTGATATAGGCTAAAACTGAAACGGTGTCCGGATTTCAGAAAATGTCCGGAAACCACTACATTTGAAAAAAGTAGTGCGCAGGACAGGTCAAGACTCGAATAAAAATACTTCGCCGTCAGCAATCATATTTTGGGTGAGAACTCGCCATCACATCCAACCCGTGGACTGTAAAAACATTGGATGTTGTTCTTGTTGGGGCTGAGAATAGCCTGCCATATGGGTATTAGTCTCTCCGCCGTTTTCAAAAGTTGTAGAATTGGGTCGATTTCCGGGGTAAAATAATTGTTGATGACCAGGTAGAGGATACTGATAGGATTGGTCAAAGGGCTCCTCTTCACAAATGCTGCCAATGTGATAAACGCTGCCGCTCAAGGAGGAAGGAGACACATTTGAGTCCCGACTCTGCAAACGTCATGCATTCGATTCCTTAAGTGTCGATGCTAGTTTCATTACACTCGGGTCATTCTGCCATTCTGGGTAATCGTTGTTCAAATGACTGTTGGACATGGTTGATCTCTGTTGCTGTTGAAATCGAGGCAATTTTTGGAAACCGTTTTGGTGATACGGTGGTCGGGAGTACGGTGGCAATTCTGAAATAAAAAATATAATATAATAATATAAGCTACATATCTTTTCCAACACTACAGTATTAATATTAGTATTAATACTTTCACCTAAAACTTTCCAATTGCGCTTTCCCTGCATAACGCACTTGTAAAGCGAAAGCTGGAGTTTGAAAGAAACAAAGGAAAGGAAAGCCAACCTAAGAAGAAGTGATGAGACACCTCGCGGACAAAACGCACAACAAAAGTTCAGTTCATCTATCGATTACCCGGGTTAGCTCCAGGGAGCGCAAGCGGCACCCCGAATATTTTTGGATTGCTGGAGTTAATACTCTCAGCAGCGCAGCGTCTGCAGACATTGTGTACTCCTTCTCTCTATCATACTAAAACTAAATGCTAGTAAGTCACCCCTATTTCTACTAGTGTACAATCTTGCACGATGGCAACGGTTATGACGTCAACTCCATGCACTTCTTTCCAGGATTGCTTCATAACCGACGCTATCACAAAAGAACGTGCTTGGATTTTGTGTATACAAATGTTTGCCATGATAGAACTCTCGTCGCATTCGAAGGTACATCAAATGGACAAAAGAATTGTTCTTTCAAGATAAAGAAATAAAATAAAAAGTAGGATACAAAGCAAATGTAATCCAGTCCAGGTGTAAACGTGGCAAAAGTCATTACATAAAACAATTCTTTTGTATTCTTGTAATGGAAATGAAAATACACTAAATTACACTCATTTTCACATGATAAACAAAATAATAGCAGATTTTAAAATCTCACCCGACAACTTTTTTTTACATTATGCAGCAAGAATGGATGTGAGAATAAGCAAATTAGCTTGCATTGCCATTGCCTTTGCCATGCTGCGTTGCTTTCTACGTGAACGGCTCGAACAAAAGTTAGCAATTACGCATCTCCGTTCACGTAGAGAAATACACCTACCGTAATTACAGAACCATTACCCCTGCTTAATGAAATGGTTGAGAGAACATTAAAATATGTACAAGCCAACACGTTATAAAGGGTAATGAAATGGAATGCATAGGATGTTCCATACCATAACCTTATACATTTTGTTGCCTACGATTTAGTCAACTATGAGTAGTATCAGGAATTTATATTCTTAAAAATTCAACGTTTTCTTCTTGTTTTTGAAGCATGCAATATATTTTGAGGCTAATCTACTTTGGAAGGGAAGGCAGGCTAGCATTCGCAGCATTCTATCTGTGGTCAAAGCCTCTAACGAGAACGTCAGGGAGGATAATGCAAATCTGAAATTCATAACACTGAACCCCGATGCGAATTGGAATGGTATCCACCCACAGGTTAAAGTAAGCACACATTTGTGCTGAAATTAACCACCCTGCATGACAACTTACCCGTTTCTCCCGATGAAGGTAATAAAGGTGCGAGGTGCCGCCTTTCAAGGGATTTACAAGAATTGTCGAACTTCTTTTTATTCCCTTTGTACAGGCGTTTATTCCCGGACTTCCCACTATTGAAACTATCACTTGAGTAGGCCGGGGATGTAGATCTTGAATTTTTGATAGGTCTCTGTTGCAGTCCACCACCACCATTCAAAATATAATTATTCCCCGTCGTCATTGGAATCACATCCTCAGCCAAAATTTCTGCGAATGAATAGAAAAAGAAAAGTTATTAAGGCCATGGTTCATTTCTTTAGGGTCAATTTGAGGCCATCGCAGAATAGGGAGAAGATGTTACCAACGAAGAGACTCAAGAAAACTGTCTTCTAATATCAGCAATTCTTCGATTATCCCTAATTTGTTTCCAGAATAATTAAGATGTTAGCTGTCTACATCGGAAAGGCTGGAGTCTGTGTACATTGTGTCAGTGGCCTTAAACACTGACAATGCAAATTTTGCTTTAAATCAGAACGGGATCAAGTGAGAATCGAGTTGAAAGTCTCGAAGTTTTTTGGAATCTGTTAGGTTGATATTAATAGCAGGAAAATTATTCCGAAGAAGATTAATGTTCAGTCATACGGGTGTACACCACCTCTTATGTTCAGCACCAATTTCACCGATTGTATACGAGACTTGAGTGAAATAAAGAAAAGTTACGTGGCCGTGAACATTAATGTCCCTTCTTGTTGTTGCGTAATAGAAATAGTAAAAACTGAAATTCCGTTCCCGTAATCAAACAAAACTTACCATTATATAAATTACATGATGTTGAGTCTGACGCTAGACTTGGGAGGGAAGACTGAATCTCTCTATCTATGAGTGGATTGAGAAGAGTTTGTTGAGGAAGAAAATTAGAGTCCTCTGGGTCACCACTTTGGTAGACTGCCTCAGAGCAAAAACCATTCGTGGCTGACGCTGATTTATTGGGATTAAAAATCTCTCCAATATGATAAAGATTCTCGTTTGCATGATTGGTGTGATGATTGCTGTAAGGAAGATGTAATGACTTTTCTAGTGGCGGAATATGAGATCGATGTGAGCCCGGGCTTGGGTAGCAACCTAGTCGGGATGACACCGGCACCTGCTCACACAGAAGAATTTTAATGAACCAACCGTATAATTTATCAATGCATGGAATGATTTAGTGCAAATATTCTGTGTAGAAATTATCCAATTTTCAAAATACTAACCATTCTCATTGGGGCAGATGGAGATGGTGACGGAGATGGATGACTTGACTTGAATTTATTGAAATTATTCGACGTCATAGATAACTTAGAGCGACCTGTAAACCACCACAAACATAAGTTCCAATCAAAACGTGATTTTAACAACCCAGTTAAATACAGTATTTTTTTTCTAAATTCCACCACGTCACTTCTAGTCATTAAAATAATATTACGGTTTAAAAGTTTTTGGAGGTGATTCATTACCAGAGCTGAACTGATCAGAATCTCGGTAGTTGTCCATGAGTCCCTTCGTTCCTCCACCATTTATGGGCAACGGATCCTGCACAATAAAAGCAAACCAGACCAAGTCAATAAAAATAAAGCCTTTCAACTCCACTTTCTTCCTCCCTTCTTTACAAAAACCCCTTTAGCCCGTAAGTCAGTCAAAATAGAAGCTGACAACGCATGAAGTCATTTAAGGCCTCGTAAAATCCCACATTTCTATTTTACTGGACGTCAGACGCTGTAGTTGACATAATTCCATACGCCAAGACATATCTCACCGTACATCCGCCCACTCCGAACCAAACGTATGCATGTATTTTACTAGGTCACATTAAACTTTCAAAACACTAAAAAATTCTCACGTCCTTACATAATTAACTCGTCGTTGGATCAACGTTGTCGTAGCATATGGGGTGAGATCAGGTTGCCCCTGCTGTTGTTGCTGCTGGAGCATTTGGGCAGGGCCTTTGTTACTATTATTGTAAAACGTTGTTAAATTGTGCGGATCCACTTCAGCATAGTCTTGTGTCTCATTCAAACAATCCCCGTTCATTGTATTTGATAAAAGTTTAGCGTCAGAGCGATTGGAGTCTTTGTCACTCGCATCCGTTGGCCGCCATCTTTGATCAATCCAAAGACTTTGCTTCCCAGCAAATTGTGAGTCAGAGTGTGGAGCGACGACGACGCCTGTACGTAAGAACATAATAAAAATGACAATAGAAATTACAAATATAATCGACAAAAATTAGTGAGCGGCACATTATTGCTATGGAAAACAGCCGCGTCGAATTGAAATAAATTCCAACGACAGGTCTGAACTCTCAACTCACAAGGGACACTATTCGATCGGATGTCAGATTCAACAAGCTTCAGGAGGATTAGTCCGTCGAAGTGTCTTAGGAGTAGGAAACTCTAGCCGACTTGCAAATAGTTCTGATTTCTCTTAATGAGATAGACTTACTGCGGCTGCTGGGAACTTAATCTAGCGTCAATTTCTTATTAGAAATCTCTCGAAATATTGTCATCATTCCATGTTTGAGGTCATTTCTTGACCCTTCGTCGCACTGTAGAAAGGGCACACGATTTCGAGGGTTACTTGATGAAAAATTGCATTATAATGAGTTTGCAACCATAGCCTACTAGCATGTGGAATGATATTCCGCGCAGTAGTATGCTATCATGTACCCCATTGCTCGCTTCAGCTGAGAAATTTCTGACAACGACCTGAAAACTAAAGATTCAAATACTGTCCCTTGTCAGAGAGTAACAACTTGGCTCAATTAGTAATTAGTTCCCAGATTTCCGCCTTTATTGAGTTTGTTCAGCGGGTGAGGCGTGGAACAAAATGATTCAGTTAAGGTGAGAGGGCATGCTGAGCTAGGTTACGACTTTGGAGAGTTAATCCGGTCGGTAATAATAATAATACGGTGACTGCTTACTTGAAATATGGTCCTTCTTCCCGTGGGATTTTCTCCGGCTGTAGAGGATAATGATGAGGAGGAGTAGGAAGATGAAGAGAAGGAAACCCATGGAACCTATGAACCAAACTTCCTTCAGAATTTGAGAGGCCCCACTGTCCTCCGCTGTCACACCGGGCCCTTGGTCCGTGGCCAGTTCGTTGTTGTCCATGACCAGAGCTGAAGGATCCATCGTGATCGTCAATGGGGCTGTGAATGGGCCGGAGCCGACGGATGTAAAAGCACATACTGGAGAAAAAAAAGCTCATAATATGGAGAATCGATTGATTACATCGGATTGGCTAAAAAGTGATGTTAGTAAAAAGTTGATCCTACCTAATTAATAATTTTGGGTGTTGATATCCGAAAATAACAAAAAATTTACCTCGAACCAAGTAAGAGCGCCCGAGAGTCAAATTATTCAGAACAATAGAGGTAATGTTGGGGCCAAAGTTCATCTCAGCATGAACCCTCACAGAGTCATTCCCTCGCACTTCCACCTGTAAAATAAAAAGTAAGGAACCCAAAATTACCATTACGCACTTGGATATTCACACTTGGAAACTCCAACCCCTTCCTTCGTCGTTCAATCTATCTCTTGCGGGACTTTTTCGTAGAATATTTACTAATGCACGCTCGAGTCGACCACGATATGGGGAACTAAAAAACGTAACCAAACTGAACCGGACGTTAATGGGAATCTTGTGCACCGGGCAAGAGAAATTAACTACCGGGAAACGGAGTCTCAAAATTGCCTTGTCCTGCTTTTCTCAACCCAGTTTCTCTTCAATTTTTTACAAACATTTTCTAATCTGGTTTGCACGGAGTGGTCCTTAAATTTCGATTTATCAGATATTCTTAAGAATAATCACCCGTCCAACTATCTAGAGGATTGGAATACGGACAAAACTCAATGAATTGTAAAAAACCCATGGCGAAAGAGCTATAATTGACTAAATCTACGATCGGCACGAACCGCAAGGACTTTCACCACCCACTGTACTGACTTCTCGATCCCTTTGTAAACGCTAAATGCAATATTCAACGCAAGCAAAGCACTAACTGCAAAACTCTCCGCTTTTGAACACGGTTCTCGGAGGTTTTGAAAGCCGTATTCTTTTCTCAAGCAATGGAAAACCGCAAGAGATTTCTTTAAAACCCAGTTGCGTTGCATTTCTAACTCATTCTGCATTCCAGCCCCGTCTCCTCAACGACTATGGGTGGGAATCTTTGTGAAAACGAAAACTGCTTTTATCAGCCCATTTGTAGTCTACCTCCTCCATGGACTGAAACATGTACCATGTACGAGTGTATGAGCACACGAGCACAGCAGATAATTAAATGCTTTGCTCACATCATGAAAAAGATTCACAAGGAGACCTCCGCCATTACTACTCTCCAGCCAAGGGCTTAGGCTTTCCAAAATGCTTCTCATGAATAAAAGTTAAATCTTCAACTTTGACATGAATTTCAATGGAATCCTAATACTACAAATGACATGGCTCTTATCTTTCCAATCTCCATGAAACGAACAGAGACTTTGAGGCTTCTCGTCGCATGCTTGCTTTGCAATTCCAAATACTAATTTCCCCGCACGGGCTACGTACACACAGCTAGATTCCTAGCAATCGCACTAGCATAAGGCGAGCACCATGTAAAATCGAAAAGAATTGTCTAGCTGCTCCAGGCCAGCTTTCCCTCCACATACAATGGTTTGATCCCCAATTAATTGGAATATCTAAACTCCCTATTCCAAAAAGAGTCAAGAATCAGAGTAAAACGTGGAGCACTCTGGGACAAAGGGCCACTTTCTCTCTTCCAAGATCAAAAATTCTGAGTGAAGGTTCTTTAAGCTCCCATCCATTCGTTTTGACGACTTTCTGAGTCCGCATTCAAAAGAATTGTGAAAATAGTGAAAAAAAATAGGGAACGTGTAACTGCACAGGGTGACTCACGGGTTACGTAATTGTAACTTCTTGCCCCCTACATACTTGCATTCTAGGTAAATGCACAAAATAGTATTCTATCAAATAGCGGTATTCGACATTTGCTTGAATTGGCCGAACTACGAACAGAAGTACAATATCAGACGAATATCGGGTTGGCCAAATATTTGGAATATTTTCTGACATAATTCTGAAATACATTTGGGTTTGGGATTCAAACACTTTTCGTGAGACAGAATGGGACTGCACAGCGCCAGCTATCGGTTGTAAGCGGTATCCATTATCCATGCATATAGATGACAGAAAGGAGATATTCGGATAGTTTTTCATACCGTTTATTCTAACATTACAATCTAGTAGAAAATACTTACTCTGTAACCCGTAAGGATTCCGTTGAGGTTGGCGTAAGGAGGGGGCGCCCAGCGGACGGAAGATGCACTCGCATTCATTGTCTTCGTCGATAGATTTTGTGGTGGGGCAGATGGTTCTAAAAATTCATAATTACATTGATTGAATTGACCGAAACGGGGAAACAAATATTACATTGATGGTGGGATAATAAAATGAGGACCCGGATGTTTCATAAATCGAGGGAAGTAAACTAATGCACTGTTTCAGCTAATGGACCATGGATCTCTCTGAGTACTCAGAGACTCAGAACCCGCCGACTACTTAGTGTCGAGGATTTCCGAGGGCTAGAATTAATAGAAGAATGTCTCCGGGGACAAGTTTACAGCTAGGAGCGAGGAGGGATGAAGCCAGGAACTAATGAGACCCTTCAGACATCAAACTCAACTAAAACTTTGCTCAAACCTAACGTAACTCAACTTCCATTCCATCATTCTATTCCATTCCCAAGACAAAGGAAAAAGAACACTAATCGTAAGTAGAGTAAAAATCCAAGTTAGTTTTGTAGTCTCCTGCGTTGTCTTTAAGAAGTTTAAGTTTATTTGTGCGGGTGCAGAGGGAAGGAAAAACGGGAAAGTAGTCGTCAGCAGTAGAAAACTACAAACAATAAACTTTGGAAAGGAAAAAGGGCGAAAAAAAAACGAAAAAGATCGGGCTAAGTAAAAACAACTTACTGTCTTCAGACGTGATGACCATTCTTGAGTTCGAGGTTTGACCCTCTACACTAGTATAGAAAGGGGAGACAAAGACCTCATACTGGATGAACTTCTTCAGATTTGGAATAACATGAATGTAGGCATCTGTCTTTTGAGCCACGACTGTCAAAATATTGAAGTTCAATGAAGGTGGTTCAGCGGAGATCTCCCGATATCGAATGTAGTACCCGTCAATGAACTTGATCGCTGGTTTGGAAATCTACAAGGACACAAATCAGAGTCAAAATGAGTTTATCTTCAGCAGTCTGACAAGTTATCAATTATTAGGTCAGAACTAACATATGACATGCAATTTGAACCCACAAGTCATTTCATAAGAATTAATTTTCCACTTTCTTCATAGATAAGGCCGGAAATGGCTAAAATATTATTAAGTGACCTTCACACGCATTGTTAAATTATTACAAAAATACCAACTAAAATTAGACGTTTAGTTGATTGATTGATTGTGGATAGTGGTAACTCGCCAAGTTTATCCATCAAATCTGGCGAAAATTGACAAGCTAAGGATACCCTTGGCATCCAGTTAAGCGCAAACTTCCTTCTGCGAAATTAAACGAGTTTTGCGAACAATAGTTGCCTGCATTTTAGTTTACAGTTCAGGACTGACGAATACAATAAATGGATATCTAAAGCCTAGCGATGCAAGAAAACTATGAGTGTACGATAGTATAATACTCGTATACTATCTATGTTTTACATCCGACCGAACCGAAGCATACCCGCTTGAATTATGTACTAAGCAAAGTCATTGAATTCGGTGAGCCCGGAAAGGAGACGTCTGGTGTGACAAGTTCAAGTGTCGTATAATTAAAGAGACAACCAAAGGGATAGGGAAGGAATACTGAGACAAAGGGAGAGGAGAATGGAGTAATTAATCAAAATAAAATAGACAAGCTGAACGGGAGAGGAGATGAAGCGTGTGACGTTTACTATGTAGTTAGAAGTGGTGGAGCCAACTGAATGTACTTCACGACGAAGTATATACAGTCGTCCAGAGATTGAGACATCTTTCTGATCTTACCCGGGAAACGAAACACAAGGTCTGACAACACAACACATAGCACTAACACATAGCACTAACAATGAAATGTGGTTAACCCAGCCCTTATGTTTGAAACGTACAAAGAAAATAAATCTTATCAGGAACTAATGAACTGAACCACTGCATTGTGACAACAGTAGTCGTCTTTAAACTATCTCTGACAATATATGATGAAAATATAAACAAGGGAATGAGATTATTTTCGGGTGGGACAAATCAGAAGTAACAATTTCCCCGTTGTTTGGGAGTGAGTGTCAATAAACCATACCGGACTAACCAATTTGAAGTCCAATGACGGTATAGTAGTCTACCGAAGCACTGAACCCATACAACATAACACGTACCTTCCAGGAGATCCGAATGGATGTTGAAGAAGCCGGTTCAGAGCTAATTAACTCAATATCCGAGGAAGCTAATTGATTCCTGACTTCCTCCACGTCCAATCCGTCTAACTCATGTTGGCCACCGACCCCTCTACCAAATCCGGCACGTGTCCTCATCACTTCCGAGACAGGAGAAGCCGCTGATAAACCTTCCAAACTCTCAGCTCGTAGAAAGAAAATGTAGCGAGTATTTGGTTTGAGTTCATCCACGGTATGAACATGGACGGTTTCTCCGGCCCGACCCCCGCCATAAATCCTGTGACCCAGCGTGACCCATCCATTCGGTTGAATATCCGGACTAAAAGATTCGAGTGTGAATCCAAGAAGTGGTTGGTTCCTGGCTGGGGCCTGTTTCGGAGTCCAAGTCCAAGACAAGGTCAAGGAAGTTGAGGTTGTTTCATTGGTCAGTGAGATGGGTTTGGATGGCGGGAGTGGTAACAATGATGGGTTAGTTCGGCGGAAACCGATGTTTGGGTTTGTTGGAGACGCCACGGCCAGTGATGCTGAGCGAGATGTCTCACTAGATTTCCCTGTAACACCATTCGAACTACAGGCCAGGCACGTATATATTCCGGAGTCCTCGGCTCGTAAATCTGTCCAAAGAAAAAAGATAAATATATTTTTGGGTTGTGTTGGAATGGAAAACATTTTATATCGGGAAAGACAACTAACAGTGAGGGCGAGTTGGTACGCCTGTCAGGCCACCGTACTATTACATTGGAGCAAGAATAAAATGAAAAAGTGACCACTTGACTACTGCCAGTGCCGTATATTTCATCGTACACCAGGACCAAAACAAAACACTCAATTCGTCCTGTCTCAAACTGTATTTTTCTCTCTTATGGTCTCTAGTCAATTGTTAGCAATAACCAGTAGTCGCCGTCGCGGGCAAGGTTGTGTACAAAAATGTTAGCTGTAGCTTAGCCCAGGCCATAAATCACATGGTGCCTACTCCAGCTCGGTCAATCATACCAGTCCCCAAAATCCTCGTAAATAACTCTTAGAAAAACTAATGCTGACATTTCTGGGCAAAGAAAGAATCAGTTCCATCAAAAGTAATTATTTACAGGCAATAGAAATAAAAACAATATGAGCTAACTTGATTCTCGATTCCATGAGAAATACTGTACGATACTCGATACTTTGTTTCAATTTAATCTAAGTTCAACTTCCGTGACTCCTAAATTAAAAATTAAATCCAGTCTAATTTTCATAGCCCTGAAAATTAGAACAGAACATATGCATCCAGTGCGACTGGGTGAATGTTAAGTCTCTGAAGGCATAAACTGAAATCTAAAGTTCTATACAAAACCTCGCATCAGTATTCATTAAACTGCACTTCCTCAATCTCATTTCATCAACTGGAACTGAATACTTGAATTTTGGCATTGCATTGTATGTATTATTCAGACTACCCATTCAAATGGCTTCCATTCCAACTCTAGTCGACTTTAAGAGCCACCCCAGCCCAGACAGATTACCATTATAGTTATAGCTACAAAAACCAAAACAAATGTAGAATAGAATACTGAATACATACAACATACAATACCATGAAGATGAAATGTATTCCCTATTCATTCCAGACTTGGAATGGAAACTTCATCTCAAGAGCAAATGCATTGCCACGAAAAACTACATGAGAGTAAAAGCACTCGACTGATGCAGCAGTGCAGCAGTAAGTCTACGGACTTTGAGACGCCAAATCCTCCCTTTTTATTGCAAAGAAAGAAGAGGATCGTCTCAAATCGTACAAAAACTTGAGTTTAGTCTGTCTCAACCCAACAAACCAACTACTACTTCGGGAATCTAGAATCTAGACTAGACTATACAGACCCGTTGCAGATCATGAGTTGTGATGTTGATATCCGATGATCTCGTCGTCTTTGTTACAATTCTACTCACCCCTCGCATGAGATTTAAAGCAAAGCAAACGGAAAGCCCGAATAGCCCGATAAATGCAAAACATAACATCCATATACTGTGATATCCCATATCCCATTCGTTTGGTCTAACCAGTTCTTTCTTTCCCTAATTTCCACCGATTTTTCAAATTCTAACTCCAACTGCTATGAAAGAGGAAAACCCCAAACACTCCTGGGCTTTCTCTGCTTTACTTTCCCCGACTTTCACCAAGGAATTTCCCCAACACGAAACAAGTTTGGCTGCAGGCCTGGTGCAGTACGATAAATTTGGTTGATTCATCCTAATTCTAATCCTGCTTAACATATCTATGTACATTTGCAGACGACGTAGTGTAGCTGTACTGGGCCCCAAATATGTACGTATTAGCTAAACTATTCCTTGAAAATTGAATTTTGAAAGAGAATGCACTTCAAATGTACACAAAAATAAGTGAGACCTAAATACTACCTGCGCTCATTTTTCAACATTTCTTAAGTCAGAAGACTCATGCATTGTCAATATATGCATACATTGCAAGTGTGCGTGGTCGTGTAGGTCATCACAAATTTTGCCAGGATCCCTGTACTAAAGATAGGGTTACGTGGTTCAATAAAAAACATGTGCGCTTAATTTGTCGGTGTGTGGGTTTGTTGAATTAGAAAGTAGTGAACCCGACACCCTTCTCTTTTTACGCAGCACAGGGTAAATGTTTGGGACCCTGTACACACCCGATCATTTGACTACGAAGATTTAGCATTCTTACCGTTGATCTGGAGCGTCCCATTCGGTGAGACAGAGATTCGACTCCCGGGATTTTGTTGGAACGTCAAGTCAAGACCATCTTTGCGCCATTTGATGACTGGATTGGGAGTTGTAGCGATGACTTCACAAGGAATTGATGCCAAGCTCTTGAGCGGGAGAGTTTGATTCGTGGGACCTAAGTTGATGATGGGTCTGCAATTGGAATGGAATTGAATGTGAATGTATATTTATATATTAAGCATATGTGGTATGTTTTGAATTTGAATATGAATAATTTATCTCTGCCAACATAATGAGATCAGTCAAACAGGAACTTTCCTGGAATAAAGTGGCATTTATTTTTTCACAAAAATTATAAAACTTTAAGCCACCATATTCGATAAACTGGACTGAAAGGCAAGATTCCAGTAATGTTAGGGAGAAAAAAATGAGAGAGAGAGAGAGAGAGCCCAGTGCACGATAAACCTGGAATTGATTATCCAATGGAAATGGAAAAGTTAACACCAGGATGGACATAGAGAGCTGAAAATATAACGTAGACATTTCAAACACCGGGTAGGCACAAATTAATTGTCTGTGGATTGAAAAAAATTAGGTAGAAGTAACTTTGAAATATTTTGAAGTTTTCAACGAATCACGGCAACAAAGGTCACCATCGCCATTCTGCATTTTACAATCTCGTACTTATATTCAATATAATATTAGATTCAAGGGTAGGAGTAAGGCAGTGGTGGCTGATGCTAACGTCCATGGGAACGTCCCATGGTAACGTCCCATGGTAACGTCCCATGGTAACGTCCCATGGTAACGTCCTATGTAACTTACCATTGTAACCTAACCTATTTAACCTATGGGTGTCCTTCAAAGTTAGGTTAGGTAAAAAATGTCACACGGGATTAGCCGGAAAACGGCGAGATTTGCCGGGGTAGGTCAGACGGATTAGCCGGGTAGGACGAGATTTGCAGGGGCAGGTCAGACGGGATTAGCCGGGAAAGGACGAGATTTGCCGGGGCAGGTCAGACGAGATTAGCCGCGAAAGGACGAGATTTGCCGGGGTAGGTCAGACGGGATTTGCCGGGAAAGGACGAGATTTGCCGGGGCAGGTCAGACGGGATTTGCCGGGAAAGGACAAGATTTGCAGGGGCAGGTCAGACGGGA
The DNA here is from genome assembly GCA_034698945.1 of Protaphorura quadriocellata. NCBI lineage: Eukaryota > Metazoa > Arthropoda > Collembola > Poduromorpha > Onychiuridae > Protaphorura > Protaphorura quadriocellata. The sequence goes on along the minus strand of JAQGCA010000106.1, from coordinate 9,374 downwards.
TTAGCAGGGAAAGGACGAGATTTGCCGGGGTAGGTCAGACGGGATTAGCCGGGAAAGGACGAGATTTGCAGGACGTTACCATGGGACGTTACCATGCGACGTTACCAGGACGTTACCATCAGCCACCACTGCCGATTCAAGTAAGTCGCCTTCATCTGGCTTAAAATAGCGTGTTCCATTTATTAGCACATGAACAATCGAAAACTTACGGTGGAACTTGGTCCTCTGACGTAACTTCCAATTGAACCACCGTTTCCGCAGAACCAGCGGCACTTACTGCCGTACAGACGAATATTCCAGAGTCCTGGGTTCGAACTCCCGGAATACGTAGTGCTCCCTCAGGAGTGACAAGGAAATGTTTGTGCGACGACGACGGGAAGAATAATTCTTGGCTTCCTTCTTTCCTCCAGTAAGTCGTTGGAGGTGGGTTCCCGCCCGCCGTGCACTCCAATTTCACGACTTCATTCAGACCTATTCGGACGTCTCGTTGACGTGTCATAAATTTAGGTTTGGCTAAGGAAAAGATAAAAACAAGTGTCAATAAATCAAACCGAGATGACATGTCCTTTCAAATACGAATAAAGTATTAGGGACTCGCATTTCATCTAAAATGGAAAAATAATTATTTTTGAATTTTTGAATATTTGCGGAATGTTCACTGTTCAAAGAGCTAATCAATAACGAAATCAGCTCTGTCATTTGGAAGTGATTGGGCTCTTAATCGGGGAGAGGCACTATTACCACGTTTTTCAAGAGATTCCCAACCTTAATAAGCAACTAACAGAGGATGTTGCTATGATCATTTTGAGGGATCTTCGCAAATTCTTGTGCAGATATATGATATTATTCCATGTCTGCATTTCTGGACAAAGCGTTTAAAATTCAGAACGTCGAAAGCTGTTAGGCAGCTCAAGTCACTTGATGCCGATTCTACTCTGTTCTATTTAACATTATTTCAAAAGCATTACTCTACTGCATGTTCCCACTCCCTACCCTTCTAATATTTCTGCATATTTTTGCAGTGTATTTGCCATTTGCAAAGCTGGAAATGCCTCATCGTTGTCAAATTTACTTAAAAGAGCCCAGCAGCACTCACACGATATCCCATCTTATTTCCTGAAAAAACATCAAAAGAATAGCTAAAGCTAATCTAATGCAGCTACACTGCACTCTACTTTCGACTCGCAACTTTTCTACCGGCCAACCTTACAAAATTGAAGTTAGACGAGGTGAGGGAGCAGTACTCCTAGTTGAGTTTTCCACTTTTTATCCACCTAACCAACTTCGTCACGTCAACCTAACGTCACATATCATTCCCGTCTTCTTTCATTCTCCAAAAACTCTCAAGACTCCATGAATTTTAATGCTCCAAGATTAGGGCTGACAGGTTGTTATTTCCTTTTTCTCCCCTCACTTTCTTTATAGAAAAACTTTCTCGGTGAAAGAAACAAAAGGAGTCAGAAGCTTTTTGAAACATCTCCGACATATTCCACCCAAACAAAGTACCAGAGCTTTCACTTTCATTCTTTTAAACTCCCATCTAATCCATCACACAGATGCACCTTCAAGCAAAAATCAAACACCTTGGGACTATCCCCGCAAATGTTGTGATTTTTCAGCTTAATTGTACAATATTTATGAAAAGATTAAACCAGTGAACTAAAAGTTATAAGGTTGAAAGAGGTCAACTTCTCCAAACTGGTTGAACAGTACCCCAAGAAACCCTTAAAAATATAGCAAAAAAGAAGTCATCGGTGGATCTCCAAAAAAAATTACTTTGGGCTAGTTTTAGTCGCTAAAGCCTTCGAAGCTATGTTTTTTGAAGTCGATTTTTACTTCAGCGCTCGTCAGCGCCGTCATGCGCATCGGATTTTGAAACGGAATAGTTCCCCAAACCCATTATAAGATTCTCTGTTAGATGCACTAGCCACCATGTACGTGGAGGGAATCGCACTGAGCCTAAGGATCCATAATATTTCAGATATCCACGAACAAACTTCTATCAATCGACATATCGACTATCAGGTGACAATGACACAGAATGTCTTCTACTTTCAATTTTTTGGCACTGCGAAATCTGTGTCTGCAAAAACTTTCCGCCGAATCTGAGGTCCGTCTTCCCCCATAGGGAGTATACAATATTCTTTCGGCCAGTTCTATCTAAGCACAATAATCAGCAGATAGAATATCAACTTTTCTCAGACAAAAATGTGACAAGATCGTTTCCCAAGGGTTTCCGGTCGGCGGAATCCCAGCAGACAATCGGCGGAAACCCGTTAACTTTTGTGACTTCCTTAAAACTATGACTCTTCCTCTGCCAGTAAACAAAGGCTAACATTTATTCTGTAATGTCTTCGACTCTCCAAACCCACACCCAAAAACCATAACATACACTAAAAATCCTTCCAGACTAATGTCAACTACCTAGACTGGAGTAAACGGGTTTTCTCCGACAACTTCTTGAACGTTACGTTTAAATGCATTCCATGACTGGGGTTGAAAAGGAGTTAGATTTTTTTTCTTGGTCCAACTTCTAGTTGATATCTCAATTTGAACAACTACTTTCGGGGGAATCTAGGAGAGAGACTTGCAATTAGCTCCCAGCACGGCGACCATTTTTATTAATAGGAGACTCAACTGCACCGCATACAAAACGCTTGAGGTGCCTTATCTCCAAAGCACTTCATTCATCCTGTTATCACTTCATCACGTCTTTCTGCTCCTCTACCAACCAAAACTCAAGAGTCATACTCGAACGTACTCCAGTCTTCCAGAAGAACTACTCATACCAGAACTCTGTTGTCGTTGTCGAACGAAATATGTCCAGAGTTCCCCTATTCGAGTAGTAGGGTATGTTAAAACCTTCCCAGCTTCATTCTTTCCTTTCACCCTTAAAATCCTTCTCAATCGATGGCATCATTATGCGGTTGGGTAAAAAACATAGTCTCTCCATTAGCTCTTTCCACGAGGGAAGATCAAATTAAATCTCTTTTTCGTTCGATGGGGGAACCGAACCAAACCACACTTTCGACCTACACGTTGTATCGTATCAATTCTGTTGAATACTTATCTCAACAGTTTCTTTAAAATATTATTACAACAGAGTGCCGGCAACATTTTACAATTTAACAAGGGAGGAATAGATAACATTACAAAGAGTATACTTACAGTGAACGCTGAGAAGAGCACTGGCTCGAACACTTCCTTGATCGTTACTGGCCTGGAATTAATAATAAATACAATTAATAATAAATTACAATAGATTGTAACTTCTTTACTTGACTTACCTGGCAAAAGTATAGTCCTTCATCTTCTGGTCGGGTGTCCTTAATTTTAAGCCCATTCGTGACTCTTTCAGCTCGATCCTGAGGCATAGGGGCATCCTGTCGATGCCAAGCCAAAGTTGGAGTAGGGAGCCCATCAACCTCACAATTAAAAATAGCCGAGTCTCCTACAAGAACGGTAATATCCTCCGGCTCTGCCTTGAAATACGGTTTCTCTGTAGAACAAAGTAGTGGATGAAATAATATTCTGAAAAGGCTTCACTTTAAAAACCCAGAATTCAATTATTACAGGCCATAAAGAATTGATTATCGAGAACAGAGTAAAGGCGGATTACACACTCTGGATTAAATGAAATCAGTTGAGGCAGGCTGACTGTGCTGTGGATAGTGGATCAACTTCGAACTTCCCTTGCCCCGCATCATTTCTTCCTATTTTTACCCCTTCATGTGGTCTTAGAAAGTTGTGAAAGCTCATTGTTAAAAAATATATAGGAATCGACCTACGTCAACCCTATTAAATCGGAGCGAATAGAAATGACCGTATCAGATACAGCCATGCCGGCTGAATTCTTCTGCTTGACGGGTTCAGATTTAAAGGGGAGAAATAAATAATGGTTTCTAACGACAAACATTAGCAAGGGGTAGATATTCAATATCGCCATTGGGAATTCAGATTGTAAATTATTCACTTTCTGTAGAAAGAGTCAATGTGAATCAATATTCAACTAATCTGAGGCAATACTTCATCATCTGACGGCTTCCAAGGGTAGTCAATAATTTTCAAGCACAACGGACACCTGATTTATCATTGGACACAAAGTCTCAAGGTCAGAATTTTGATTCCTAAATGAAGTTGCGTGTACCTATACCTTGCTCTGGATTAGAAAAGTTCCGGTTGGTTTTGTTAACCATTTTTTTTTAATCGTTCGATCTCAATTTCAATTACTAAATGAGAGTGAGACTGACGACTGTGAAAAGAAGCCGACCGCCAACACATTCGAAAACATAATAAGTCGCAATAAAACGATTAAACAATAAAACTCACGGTAGACAGTCAGAGTGACCTCCGGCGAAGATCTCGTTCCAGCAATGTTGATTGCTAAGCAGGAGTATCTCCCGAAGTCACCTGCAGTAACCTCTTTTATGACTAAATTGCCCCCATCAGCAGTTCGCATTCGGCTACTAAAAAGTTACATTAAAAACCTTCTTATAACTTACTGAGTTTTTATCCCACAAAAAATTGAGAACAAGATACGACATTCATAACAAAATCGGATCCCCGGTTTAGGAAAATCCTGATTAGCTCAATTATACGAACCTAGTCAACCTCATATCAAGCGTCTGCCCGTTTCGCTGCCACAAAACTTGAGGCTCAGGAACACCCCTTGGAGGTTGACATTTAAGAGTGACCGTTTCTCCAACCAGCACTTTTGTATTTTGAGGCAAATCCCGGAAGTCATCTCGGATCACTGGACAGAAAGATAAAAAACGGCAAACATTAGTCAGGTCGTAAAAAATACCCAGGTCTTTATCATAATTTAGAATCTCTCCTTCCTGTAATTCAATAATTTTAGGCGACGTCTGTTCATTTGACCGAATGAATACATGTATGTATGCAAATTAATTTCCTTTGTCTTACTTCTCTGACATAAAATGTAACAAAATCCTCGATGCAGTCCTGGGCTGTACCCCACACCTGATATCAAATTACAACGCCAAATTACACCCAATTCTGAATGTTCGTAGTATAGTATCAAATGGGGGTCCTGCGAGCTACATGCATTAATAAATTGTAATAAAATGGATATGAATCGGAGTAATGCCTACCTTCACCCTACTTTACATGCCCTTCAATTTAATTTAAGGCCTTGCCTGCCGGCTGGGCGAAGTAAAACCAGTAATTCAAACGTAACAACTGTACCCGGTAATTTTTGTAAATGCCAAGGCAGGTTAGGTTATCACTACTACGCTATCATCCAAGTCATGTTTCGTTTTATAAATATAAATTCAGGAAATAAAATACTCGTGACACCCTGCAAGATTTTCAACCGATTCAACCCTTATGACGACGAACATGTAATTTGTGTTCAGTATAAACGCACTCGAGTGAAAGTCAGTGCTAACGTGTGCGATGCGATGGATGATACATGAGTCGAAAGTTCATAGAATTCATTTCCAAGGACGGGTTTATACACTCTCCCCCATATTTAAACTTCTGGTAAATAATAATACGATGTGTGAATTGGTCCTACCTACTTTTTATTATTATGTGAGTTCAGGGACGGTACACAATAAAGTATCACAACAATGAAACTCCTACCACATGACCCTGTCCTAATATATATGTATATGGTTCCACTTAATGACAGCACTAGAAATGCAGTTTTGAAAAGAATGCATGCTTAGACCCAGACTCGGCCACCGTAAAAAGTATAAAGCTATTTAGTTCTCCCAAAGTTTCATAAAAAAAAGTTACACCTGGAAGGCCAACAATCTCAAGTGCAGTAAATAGAAAACGTTTACACAATTTCTCATTGCCTTCACATCCCAAATTCTATCGAGGGTGTCAAGGGACGACCCTGACCTTAACCCTTCATTCTATAATACATTTAAATTGATCACACTTCGAGAATTACCCATACCACCCCAATAATTTTGTAGAAATACAAATAAGAACATTCGGGAGCACAAGGACGCAATGTTTCCGGAAATACAATCTTATGCAATATTCAGAAAAAATTATTTTGTACAAGTCTTGCTATTCCTGTTTCCAACTTCGAAATATTAATGACGGTTCCTCCCACACACACGTGGATGGTAAATAATAACTACATCATAACTTCCATTCATGGGTTTCACGGTTTTGTGTGTTCGTTTAAATACAAAATAACCTCCTGTCTAGTCCATACAGAACTACAGATCTCCTTTTCTTTCACGTGCGTATTCCCGGCCCCTCGAGCCTTTCCTTCTTTCACTCATCTTTTGAACAAGCATTTTGGCATAAACCCGAATTACGGACCAATTTCCGGTCTTGTAAAAACATGTTTTGTTCTGTCCTGTGCCTTTCTTCCTCTTCTGAATGAACTTTTACGACATCCCTAAACACACAAAAACCTGGCGTTAAGAAAGTAAGACTTGATGTCTCCAAAAGAATCGTTACTGGTCGTAGAATCGACTAGACTACATAGACGATACCCGGTTCTTGTTATATACTTTTCATGTCAGAGATGTCTTGCCGAGTCTGGGCACTTAAACACTAAACCCGAATGAAAAGTAAATAAGACGACACGGGACTCAGTCAGTCAAGGAGGAAATTTTCAAGAGAAAACCAGTTACACGTTCATAATAATACCCATCCTCTCTAAAGTTAGGAATCCGTCCGTATACTTTAGAATCTAATGAAAAAGCATGAAGAAAAAGATTCCATCTCAATTCTCAAGCTCAAAGACATAAAACTTCCGTTCCATTAATAAGATTCTATAAAGAAAACTGAAAGTTTCAGCTCTGTTGGCTAGACAGAAGTTAGCCAAAATACTCTGCTGGAAAGCTGTAAGCTAAATCTACCGATCATAAAAAATAATAGCAACCTCTACATAACTTTTCTTTCATCTTTGGAAAAAATTTCCATAAACTACCTTCCGAGAGTAAAATTACCTTTATTTATACCCTTTAAACTTTGGTTCAACAGTCAAAGCCGTCGTAAATTCCATCCGGGGAGCAACATTTAAAAAGTCATTTAAGTAAAATGAAAAAAAAAAGTTAAAAACTGGGAGCATACTCCGAGGAGTGATGACGACGAACAACTAGCCCAACCTTTCATCCAAATGTCCCCTAGAGTCACATTTCAAGTCAAACCAATACCCAAATATAACCTTAAAACTTGACTTTTACCACGTACTACAAAAAAATACACGGTAATGGATCAGAGTAACTCCGAACCGAAACCCGAACCAGTCTAGTCCAAGTGCATGTGCAACAGTTTTGCAAATGTGAATGAACTGGTAATTTACTAACTCTGAAACCTCTGTTAAGAAACATCTTACTCCGAAATCCGAATACTGTAAAGAAAGACGATGGGGTTGAACAAGAAAATAGTCTCATAAAAGTCACAACTAGAAACTCCTCTCCTTGTGGTGTTTCATACCACTCAACTCGTCATTTAGATTTAACTATTGTCTGTATTTGTATCATCTGGATTTGTAAGTTCAACGCCAAAAAAAGACGTAACACACTACACGGAACATTTAGAGTAAATTTTCGGTACTCGGCACACTAGAACGGTGTATCTCTGTATCTATTTTAGTCACTTTTTCTCCCAACTCAATTTTCCCAAGGGACACTTTGGAAGTAAACAAAAAGACGAAAAAAAAACATAAAGGGAACTCGTCATTGTCACCCCTTTTTCTCACACGAGGTTGAACCCAAATGTAAATCTAAATGTACACAAAATTTGATCTCCCACATCTAATTTCATTCGTATTTACAGAACGTATGTATAGGGGAAAAAAGTTTATGGGATTACCACAGAAAAACACATTTCTTTTTTTTGTAGGTCCTCTGGCAATTCTGACAATGACGACTTCAACATAACATTGTTGTGATCCATAGACCGCCGCCGTGAGTTCAGAAAAAGTCATCTGTGCTGCATGTCCGAGACTCGTTGTCAGACCTGACCTCATCTCAACAAATGTGAGGACGACGACGAGTTAAGAGAAAAATAGCGTTCTTATCAAAATGTGACACAAGAGCGACGTGGTAATCCTTAACTTTTAACCAACCAATTCATAATCCGCCTCGACCGACCAACCGACGATAATATCTTAAGATATGAGAATTATATGCATGCTTAGAATTGTACAAAATGTCTCGTACATGTATACAACAGAATTTAGTGACAGTACTTCATCGTTCGTGGTAAGGAGCTTATTATGCCCACGGGTCACCGAAGGCCTTAAAAAATGACAAGATGACGACAAGGGAAGTCAGGGAAATGTGACAGCAATTTCTCAACTCAGTCGGAGTATTAAAATTATTTTTGAACAACGACGCAAAGGCCTGCGTCCACCTGTCCAATTGTTAATAATGCGGCTGACATCGTAGTTAATTTAACTAAGCAGGAGTTTTGGCAGACATGAAAATAAATTGAATGAACATTCATTCATTCATTCATCCATGAACCATTGCCATTTGCCATCATCATCATGTCAATTGTTGCATGCGTGCAGAGTGCGGCCAACGGTTTCAATCACAATTAATATCCAATAATCTGCTAGACTGAGATAAATTGCGAACGTCTGCCTAGATCGTAGATCCTCTTAAAAGGCAAAGCACGACTAGGATGCTGATTAGGTGCCCATAGCGTAAACCGCAGCCACACTCCAGAGACCAGTTCATGTATGGAAAGTAGGTAGACAGGAGATTCGATTATGAATATGAGCGAGGAGTTCCATAAGAAAATTCTCATTTGAAATGTGTGTATTCTCCTGGTTAAGTTAAATGGTGCATATTGCATTGCCTATTTAGATAACCGTAATACTTTATAACTTATGTACAATGTTAAGCGGACGACGTGCGTACATTATTACGTTCAACATAGGTGTTGGCTAAGGCCAACTAATGTCTTCGCCACTTGGCAACGACTTATATTTGGTGTGGCGGTAATAATTCCCTCCCTGCTGACAGTCGAAAAAGGTATAAAATTTATGAGCCGTTGCACGTGTCGCTTTTAATTTTCAAAATTATACGAGTTTTTGGGCTTGGGTGTTGTGTCGAGTCGCCATTCGTATCTTCTTCCTCTGCGGGCAAAATTAACCAGCTGAAGAAGCAGAAAAATAGTAGCAGACAGATGATATAGTAGGGTCCACCTCACAGAGGGTGGCACAAAATTAGGAAAAATGTTTTAAATTTATTCTCTAAAAATATTAACGAAATAATTGTATTTTTATATTATAACTAGCAGGAAGCCCGGAAATACTTCCGGGTTAGAAAGAAACTTAATAAAATATGTTACGGAGATTTCCTCAAAAAATCAGCATCAAAATATTTTAACTACATTCTGTTGCTAACCAACCCAAAATATTATTATCCCGA
>JAQGCA010000105.1:0-45755 GCA_034698945.1 Protaphorura quadriocellata | reverse complement strand
GAGCGCTCTCCAGTGACGTAGTAAACTCTATGACACGAGCAAAAACTTACATTTTCAAGCGCGGGCTCAGCTTGGCCAAACCTTATAGTTTATACCCTTGGCTCAACTGCAACATAAATTGTAACCACGCTAAAAAATGAACAAACAATTGTGCGTCTTTTTGTAAACACCCTATATACGCTTCGAAGTTTAGATCAGGTTTACGTCGAGAATATACAGGGTGTCCCAGAGAAGGTGCGTAGTTGTCTTGTTATAGTCTGGCGCAGTTATGTTATGTTCGGGGTAAACCATCAAAATAAAAAACATTGGGACAGTGGCACTCATCTATAACATTAATGTTCGGTTTAAGTTATTAAAATTCGTATACATTGATAAAATAAATTCTTAGAATTTATCAATAATTCCAACCTGACCGTAACATAATTGCTTGGAACTACGCCAAATATGATAAAACAATTATGCGATTTTTCTGGGACACCTTGTAGAGGACAGACATTTGGTGCTGAACAGAATCTCTTAAATCATATTGTCTGGACAGAAAATAAGTAGGTAACGTGAAAGCTAGTCGAGTTGTATTGTAAATAGTTTTCAAAATTTCAACATATTTTACTGAGACCTCCCGTTTGGTTTACAGTTCAAATTCGCCGAGGGCTTTCTCTGTTTCACTGGTTTTGCTAGATATTGGTGAAAGTCGGTGAAAGTCATTGTCGGAAATCCGGTAGTATAAAGTACGAGGCAAGCTCTACTGGTGTCTGCTGAATTCGTTTGACCAAATGAAAGTATTCACAATGGAAAACTAATGATATTCATAATTAGTTCAGCTCATCTCAAAAGTAGTAACAAATTGAATAAAATTGCATCTCAGTTGATGTGGAAAATACTGCATTGGCCTACATGTGTGAATTTAAATGAGCTTACAACCTGATAAAACGCGACATAAAATTTTGGGAACCAAATATCGACTTTGGGAAATAGTATTGCTAGGATCCAATTTCCCAAAACTCATTTAATTTTAAAACTGATCGTGAGTGTCTTACGCTGGGAGAGAGAAATATTCTCGTCTCGCGCTCTGACCCTGTTTTTAGTTTGCAAGGATGCATGTAAATAGATAGATCCTCTAGATTGTAATAGGAACTCGGTAGCTTAATCTAGCTTAATATAATTCATTTAATCTGAACAGGATGATGGATGAGAATGAGGACTTCGTGATAGAGCTCACTGTACCAGAAGACGATGACCCAGCTTTTCAGATGCGAAGAACTTGTGCAAATCTTTTTAATAAAAATCAGTTCATGGACGTCACATTTTCATGTCCAGACGGTCAAGTTCAAGCTCATAGGGTAAAAAGAAATTCCTTAAAATAATTTTTTAGTTAAAAAGCGTTGATGACGGGTTTACTCAAAATGTCAAACGCAATAAATGAATCTTAAGAAATCTGTATTGCATAGGATGTACAATCATATACTTCTTTGAACTTGATTACAGTTAGTACTCTCTTCCGCCAGCTCATATTTGTACAACTTATTCGTATCCACCCCATGGCCAACACCTTGCAGCCACCCTGTGATCATACTAAGGAAGGCCATGGTTGCTGATGTACGTTCATCATTAGAATTTATTTACTCCAGCAAAACTAGGACATCGAAAAACAAACTGCTGGCATTAATGGAAGTAGGACGAGAACTTGGGTTCACAATACTTCTGAAATCAATAGAAACTGCTATTCGATCCTGTGGTGTCGAAATGTTTCGACGTATGAGTGGGAATTCCAATTCCACCAAAGATGTTTCTCGTAGCACTTCCGCATCGCCTTCTCCTTCAGAACAAACTCAAAAACAGAAACGGCAACAGAATAACGTTAACGGTAGGAAAGATATTCCAATCAAAGAAGAACCTATGGAGTACGATGAAGTTCGAGATATTTCCAAGAAAATGAATGAAAGCGCTGCGAAAGTCAAACGTCATATTTCTCAGAGTTCACCCAATTCTTCTGCTCCTCCAAAACTGCCTCGACTAAACAATAATACTGGTAAAGCTATGAAAAGTAATGCTTCTGCTTCACAAAATAAAGACGGTCCATGGATGGATAAAAAAGGTGTTCGTAGTAGTAATAGTAAACCAAATGGCCAAAATGATACTGACTCTTACAATAACTCCAATTCAAATTCAGTTCAACTCCAACATGACAAGGGTGAAAGTTTTGTTTACACCAGCGAAGACTTCGGTATGATAGGAAATGACGAAGATGAGGATGATGATCAGAATGAATCTGGAGATGATGAGGATATGCTTATCCCACAACAATCAATGATTATCCCAAATGGGATCTCTGTTCTTTCCATTCCATCAATCGGCAAAGTAAATGGGAGTGGAAATTCCAGCAGTTCTCTCAAGGTTAGTTGTACAATATTCTCGAGCTCTAGCATATTCCTCAACCTCAACGAAAGACACAGATGAGACTAGGGTATATACCGGACAATCTGCCTGGGCTTGATTTTTCACAATTGGAATCTCCACCAAATACTAAATTTATCTATTTCTGCACCACTATTGCCATATCTCGTTAGAGCCCTCACAATTTATTCCTACTTTAATACTACAATACTTTCAGATTGAAATGAAGCAAGAGGATCAAGACGACGGAGTTCCTGCCTCCTGTCCATGGTGCCTGCAAGTATTTACGAGCTTAACCCTTCTACAACGTCACATCAAAACTCATGTTGGAAATTATAAGCCGTTCACATGTGAATTTTGTCAGGTAATTTGTATTTCAAGGATTCCTCCGAACGTAAAGTAATGATCAAGTTATTAATCAGGTTTATTGGTTTTTCCAGAATACATTCGCGCGCTCTGCTCATTTGAAACGTCATCTTAGAACACATACTGGGGAAAAACCATATATGTGCTCAATATGCCAAAGACCATTTGCCAGACAAGACAAATTAAAAATTCACCTGGAGCGACATTTACAAAACCCTGTTAAAGATGGAAGCAACTCAATGACAATAACTTCTTACCCACCCCCAGCAATGAGTCAGAGTTCAGGAGGACAAGTTCCTATCAAAATACTCATTCCTGCGGGGGGTCAAGGAAATAATCGTAGGACTGCATCCGTTCTTCCTAATCCGTGTCCTCAGGACGAAAGTGACATGAATATGACTCCAAGTCAACTTTCTCCTTTGTCTTTACAAAGAGCTGGCACATCAATCACAGTGACTTCGACCAATTTGCATTCCTCCCCGTTTTCTGAAAAAGCGGGTAGTTGTAAAGGCAGTCCATCCCCGCCGACCATCACTCCAATTAGCAATGTCGTTCTCAGCCAAAAAAGAATTGCAAAATCCATGAAATTCAATTTCCTCACGAATTAAAGATAATTTTTCTTTGTGTACGTATTAATTATTATATATTCTCTTCAGATGACTATATATTATTTTACAGAGATTAAAATACAAATGTTAATATTTGTATTTTGTAATTACGACTAATTAATTTGACTCATTTTTCAATTGCTGCACTTTCTGAAGTTGTCGAACAAGTTTTAATTCTTGATCTCGTTGAGCCTTTTTTACAAATTCAGCTAGCTCCACTCGTCCTCGAAGAGACTCCGGTGGATACATCTCTCTTTTTGTTTTGATTATCCAGTCTTCAAAATACTGGGCTTGGTTAAAGTAATAAAACATTCCCACAGGAAATGTTATATACCAAGCTAATTTAAACGCTTCTAAATGCCAAGTCCCCATGATGGAAATCAAGGTGATTCGCTCAGTGGCTTACACACGATTAGCTTTGGAAGTTCAAATGAAAAAGTCTCTGCATCTGGATAAAATACACAAAGAAATAGTTAATTAGTACTAAGTATTAAATATCATTAGTTCCTGGGATTGGCGTGAATTCTATGATGTGGACAAGAACATACTTTGGAGACTACTTTAGTCCTGCTTCCGTGGGAACTAAGTCGTGCTGTGCTAAGCTAGGATCCTTCATTCGAATCATTGGAATCATTGTCTTGCCTTGTAAATATTTCGGACAAAATATGAAAAGATTATCTTGATATTACCACTGTCCGTTTGTTTACAACAATTAATTCCTAAAAGTATGACCGGTAAAAAAATGGATTATCTAAATTGAATTTAAAGTTGATTACACCGAGATGACTTGTCTAAGAAGAAAAATGTCAAATTATCTTGGACTGCAAATGAAGGTTACATAAATGAACTAGAAACAGAATAATAATATTCAGAAAAGCAAGATTCGGTGTAGATAATAGATAAAACATAATTTTTGTACAGTTCTGAGCTATCTATGAAATTTTCTGAACTTGAAAAACCTAGAATTTATCAATTTTGTACATTGTAAATTGCAATAAATATTTTCTTAATATTTTTATTACGCAATCATTTTTCTTGGAAATGATTTAAACTATTTATTGTACCTGCAGTAAAACCGATTTCTTTTGCCTGATGTACTCTGTGCCACCAAAGCGAAGCCTCCGGACTTCAAAATGAATCCTTCTTTAGAATAATTAAGGAAAATAACTGTCTCCTGACCGATTTTCAAAATTTTAAGAATCTCAGAAATTCAAATTCTCCGCTACAAAAATTCCTGCCGCCCCTTGTTTCTCCATCCAATGAATAGTGAGCCGCGAGAATGAAATTTCAGAGGGAAAACGAGCCCGAATAAGAAAAATAACAAAAAACGGTCAAGTCAAACTCTCTTTGATTTGTATCCGTTTTTTTAGAGAATTTAAAATATTGAAATACTGCAAAATCCATCACCGACAACCGGCAAAACGAAATAATCATTTTAAAACTTGAATTCAAGTGTCTTTGTGACCGTGACTGATTTATTTTAAGATGGAATATCTATCATCACCAAAAAGTGTTTTACGTTCATCAAAAGCTATGAATACTGGTCGACCTGTCATCAGTTCCAGTATCTGCACGTCCGAAGAAGACTTAACTGATACTGTAGAAACTTCTAATCGTAATTTTTTACTAGAAGTACAATTCCAAGAGTTACGACAGAAGATTATCCCTCTCTTCAATGTTTTGGGGAAAAAAGTTCCAGGAAATCAACTGGAGAAAATGTTGATGGAGAAGGATGAGGATATTGACAATGGCTTTGTAGTGACGACAGCTGCCATCAAACAAGCTGAGGTAATTTAATGTTAAAAGAAATCCGAATTAAATCAAAATTCACTTCGTCCGTATGAATGATCCAATTAATTCATAATTATGGGCAGACTGTTGGCAGCCCTTGAACCTTCGTTATGATGAGGGTTCCGGTTCAATTGGCCGGGTGTCAGGTGCCGGTGCCGGTCAGGTTCTCTTTTGAGTAGAGGTCTAGAGGCAGATATTCAACTAATCAGTGTATTTTATTAAATTTAATTCTGATCGGCATTATTGAACTGTGCTCAAAATTACAATTTAAAGTAGAACCATCTACTAACAGTCAGTATTATTTGAGCGAATTTCATTTCAGAAACAAATTTCATAGACTTTACTATTTGTTTGTTTGCGTATTTCAGAATTTGCTTACCAGTTTGTCAGCTCAAGTGAATGAGCAGGCCAAAACTTCTCAGCAAGTATGGGCGGAAGTCAAAGAATTGTGGACAGAATTGGAAGAAAAAGAAGAACGTCAATTAACTTTCACAAATGCGCATATAGGAATTTTAGAAGCGGTAAGTAGTTTATGTAGTGGAAAATTGTACGGAATGGTAACCTGATCGCTACTGTGTTTGTATTGTCTGAGAAATAAAATTTTAATGTTAATTATTAATGATTAATAATCTGTTTATTTGAACGAACTACCTTTTGTTTAGTTGAAGTTCCTGAAGATGGAATACTTGCAACGAAAGAAAGAAAAAGGAGAACGAATCACTCTGTACATTTTGGATTTGAGATCTGAACTTGTTGAAATATGGAAACAATGTCTAATCTCTGAAGAAGAAAAGAGTGAATTCATGGCCTTTTACTCCCAGGCTTTTACTGAAGAATTGTTGGATCTTCACAAGGAGGAGCTTCGAAAATGGAAGATTTACCATGAAAAAAACCAGGTGGTTCTGGACAAGGTATCTATCTATTTCAAATTCAATATCGGTATCAGGATGATGAACGCTAAAAATTCATTGGAACATCGTGCTTTTTTGTTTAGATGAAGCAAAGGCAAGAAATGTGGAAAAGATTACGAGAATTGGAGATGAGATCCGATGATCCTGGAAGGTTTGTTAACAGGTATTAATGCCTAAGAATCTAAAGATTTCCCCAAATGTTCAGCCTGTAATTTTTTCAAAGCAATCCTTCCTGATCTCAATGTCAACTCTTGCCTATTTAGAGGGGGAACGTTGCTGAAAGACCAAAAAGACTTAACAACGATTATGAAGGGTCTACCGAAGCTTGAAAACGAGCTCAGAAAACTGGCTGATCAATTCGAGATTGATCATGGAAGGAAAGTAACTATTTATGGTAAAGATATTCGTACAATGATTGATCTGGAGTGGGGAAAATTTAATGAAGAAAAACAGACCAAGAAGTTGGGTTGCAGAGCTAAGGTACTTTCCATTATTCAGTGCTTGTACTTTTCGTTTCATTTACCGTAAATGATCGAGTAAACGCGTGCATGGATTCGATTAAGCGGTTGGTCTCAAATAGACGCCGGGTCAGGATAGGTTGTTCCATAAGGCCTGAGTACTCAAATAAGCGCCGGGTCAACTGGTGTTGTTTTTAACTGAACACCCCGGCGTTTATTCGGTCATTTACCTATATTCTTTATTCCGTCCTTTCACCTGCGTGATGTCCAGAGGACTCGACATCCGACGATCCGACGCAAAAACATGATATTAAAAGGTATAAACAAAGTCCATATATATGTTAACTTGATTGATGCCTGATTTTTAATTACTAGATACGTCAGTCCATTATGCCACCTCCAAAGTTGCCGGAAAAGAGAACAGCTCCAAAAGCATCGTTGACACCTACTCCAAAAAGGAAGTGTGTTAATTAAGGATTCGACAAGAACACGATAGACGATTTAAAATTAGGATGTTTTAGTTTTATGTCTGCTTAAGTGTTCGATTGGTCATTGGTCAGTGAGAGTGAAAGTTTAGAGTTTCTAGTTTCCTATAGTCAGTTGCAGATATGTAATATTAGCTGATATTACATCCATACATATCATTTCAAATTATTCCTACTTCCTACTTGTGGAACCTTCCTGTCTTATGTCTTTTCTGTGGTCCTTTCACTTTGTTTGTAGTTAGCCCAAATTGTAAATAGTTTTTTTTTTAAAGATTGTAATAGCTACGCTGAGAGATAAGTAACAGTTGCCCTAAATCGTTTTGTCCGTAGTGTTAAGACGTTGGTGTAAAGTCGTTGGTGTATTAAGACCACGACGGCGTGTCAAAGAACCATTTATAAATTATGTGCTTATGATTAATATTTCATTAGATAATAATATTTTAAGGGAAGAGAAAAGTTTGTGATAAGCTCACTGCCTTAACATACTGAGGTTGCCTAACGGGCACGGTTTACAGGCGACATAATGATTTAAAAAATGCACTTTCAATTTAGATTTTATCAAGATATCTTGACTTAGCATTTCCCTATAGGTAAGGCCATTGTTTCCAGCTCCAGGCAAACTCGATGCCGATTGGTTTTTCTAAACTGGTACTCCAACCACCAGTTTGAAGAAACAAACCAAATATAAGATCGTTGTCATATCGGTATGGGTCAAGGCGTTGACCTCATATCTCATTCCCATGCAATACATTCCCCCACGCACACGTTGCTATGGGCTGTGGCTTGATATTGGAGAAGATATTGGAGTCTCAATCTTGACAAATTCGACCCCCTTTTGTTTGTGTGGAGACTATGACCTTACCTAACAGTGAATAATGTTGGATTTAATATTTAATATTGAGTTGTCAAATATAGATAGAAGAAATTTCCTTTATTACTCTTACCTCCAAAAGAACTTGTTCAAACCCCCATGCCACGTTTTCCCGGTAAGCCGTGTAGTTAAGGTTTTATAGGTGTTGCCACATGTGCACACTGAGAACGTGAAAAGGAAACCCCCTTAATGCATGGACATGTGGCAACACCCATAAAGCCTTAACTACACGGCTTACCGGGGAAACGTGGCATGGACGATTGGACATGTTTTTTTAGAGGTAGCAGTAAGAACTCTGCCTTCCAATTGAAGGTTGCCTTCAGAATCAGACACAGAATACAGTCGACAAAACTTTTTACAAAAAAGGCATTTGGTTAAAAAATATTATTGTTGCGGTTGCAATGGTGATGAAGGATAGTACATGGTGATCTTGTAATATTTGTGTCGAAAGTGCAGACCAGGGCAAAGGGCAATTTAACTTTGTTGATTCCGCTCTGCTCAATCGGGTAAGGCAGTGGGTGGTTTCTGCGGGACGGGTGTGTACGGTCTTCCAATATTTTCGATGTGCAAGAGATGGACACGAAGGTCGTGATGTTCTACTCTGTGTGTTTGAATGCACTCTAATGGAAAAACGAACAAACCAATGTCCGGACAACCAATAGTCCGTCCCATCTCTTGTACGTTGGAACTTTTGAGGAATCGTAAACAACAGGCCCATAGAATGATAGAATCCACGTACAGGTCCCATCAGTCTCATGTCAAACCAATGAGATAGTGCCCCCACCCGATTGAACAGAGCGTAATCGACTTCAAACAAGTTGAATTCCCCTGGTGCAGACGATATTGGTTGGAGTAAGGCTGACGGTGCGCACGAAAATTTTCTAAGTCCCACAGCATTGTTGAACCCAGGTAAGTTAGGTTCGGATGGTTTAGGTTAGGTAGGTTTAGGTTGGTTTGGGTTAGGTTGGTTTAGGTTAGGTTGTGGGACTTAGAAAATTTTCGTGCGCACCGTTTGCCTTTCATCTCTTAAGATCTAGGGGGTGACGAATTTTCACTTCACCTATTCCTTGAACCTGCTCGAATTAGTACTTTTGTCTTCAGAAGATTAGACAGGGGTTGTAATGCATTATTATTTCTTATTGACGCCATCAGGCTTTAAGTCTTCGTGGTTTCCATTCTGATAGTGGGATCAATCAAATCCAATTTTGGACATCATGTCGAAGGCAATGATATCAAATTTCAACACGACGGTTCGACTCAGACTGGTAAACAGTATGTTTGTTCACAGACCTCAAGGCGCAGTTTAAGTTTGACAGTTTGACCTAGAGAATTCGCATTAACTGAACGTATTCTGTGATGGCGAAGCTTGCGCGGTAAGTCTCGCTCTTTTAAGTGATCTCGTATGACCGAAGATTTCTGGGCCTTTTTACCAATATAATATTGATTTCGTCTGGTCGAGTTCAAGTGAGACATTCTATTTTCACACGGACATGGAGAATATACGGATCGCCTGCAAATTGTAATCGAATACATGCGTTGTAGGACTGAATGAATGTTTACATAATATTGCCAAACCGTTAACTTTCCGACTATTGTAAGGGTAAGCCAATTGCTTCTTTAACAGAATGTCGTAAAATTTTGTCCAAGGAAGGACCAGAGAATTTCTGTGATGGCGTCGCTTGGAAAGGATAGACTAGAGTTGGTTAAGTGTGTGTTCTCCCTTTAACTCGACCGATTTTATTGTACTTGGTTAGCTTGTCAAAGCGTAAGTCAATTATATATTACAAGCAACGTCCATTTATAACTTTCTAATTCTTATCACACTATTGCGTTTTAATTTAATTGATTTTTGTTGGTCATGTACCGGTTATTACAACTCCGTAACCTTAATGTTATGCCCGTACCCATATATAATGTAAGCCGGAGCGTAAGGTCTTTCTGGAAGTTCTCCATTATCTTGAAGGACGCCGTCATTCCTAAATCCAAACTTGTCGTTTGTAAACGAAACGGCTGAACTTGAAGGTCCGAGGCCGGAAGAGTCCAATTCCTCAAAAGACGTTGCTTCAGCATAGCTTGGTGGAGCTGAAAGAATAATAATATTATGGGCCATTTATATATTCGATCTCCAAAACATATCCAAGATTTATTCGTATGACCAAACCCGAAAACGTCTCTTCTCTACTTTTTGTACTCACGTAAGTCTGGATATTCATGCAGAATGGGTGCAGAAGGAATGGAACCAGTTGTTGAATATGTTGGTCCAGATGCAGTCGATGCAGTGGGCGGCAAATTTTGTCGAACCGAAGCTAATTCTCCGAAAGTAGTTAAGAGTGGTATCGTTCCAATAATGATAGGTA
This sequence comes from Protaphorura quadriocellata, assembly GCA_034698945.1. NCBI lineage: Eukaryota > Metazoa > Arthropoda > Collembola > Poduromorpha > Onychiuridae > Protaphorura > Protaphorura quadriocellata. The sequence continues at coordinate 35,514 of JAQGCA010000105.1, read as the reverse complement.
GTTCTCCACATAAATTTCGCGTAGGTCCAGTCAGCTCCATTTCAAACTGAAAAAGTTTGGACAAAATTTGATTAGATTTATCGGGAGAAAGTTAGGTTAGGTTTGGAGGAAGTTTGACGGAAGAAAGTTAGGTTAGGTCTCGAAAGGCAAAGGAAATTTTCATAATTTTCAATTTCCAGTTAGGTTAGGTTACGTTTGACCAAATTTGCAATTTGATTCAAATTTTGAAGCAATTTGCATGTGCTTCAGGGTTGGAGAACATACGATGGGTCACCTTGCTAGTATTTGCAAGTTAATAGTGCTTTGACATCGAAAATGCATGCGTGGACGTAGTCACGTAGTAGGGTGCAATCGGGGCTCTGAGTAGATGAGATATTCGGCGGATATCTGAATCTTAATCCGATGTATACCGAAAGATATCCGTCAGGACTCAGGACAGACAAACCGTTCAATCGAACCTGGTGAGATAACTGAGAGAGTGGTAGCACGAGAGGAGCCTCAAGATGCATACAAGAGCTTCCTCGTGAGTGATGCCTGTATTATTTGGTTTCAAACCTGTATATTGTATTGAACATCAATTATACGACAGTTCGCCAATCTTGTGGGTGGAATCGCTGGAATCTGTAAAGTATTATCATTCCATAATTCACTATCGCCTCTCCCAACAGGTGGTCCGTTTATCTTGCGAATAATTCTGATGTCACGAAATGTATTCCCCTTTGCGTGAAATGAGACATTCTAAAAGTTGGAAAATTGCACATAAATGTATGTTCATGCACCCTATTATAAAATTATTTTTTGTCCTGTGCGAGTATCACAGTTGAAAACCAAATACCGTTTCCCTTGACTAAATCGAACTACTTACCTGGATCAATGCTATTTTGGCTCGTCTGACCTTTCGTCTGCTCTGATTATTCATCTCAGCCGTAAAGCGCAGTAATTCACCTGGAACGAATCCCTTCTTTGGAATCCTGAGGATGAATCCGATCGGTCCACTCATGCAACAAAAACAGCACATATTCTTGTGTTTTCTTTGCTCGAGTACTTGATTCGCACCTGGCTCAACATTTAAGTCCAAAATCCCATTAACCGTAAATATTATTTTTCGTTCATAGTCCCGTTTCTGATCCTTTCTAATATTGACTTTCAATAGGTAAATGACTTGTCCAGCCTTTCCAACAAAAGATGAAGGTAAACTAGGAGGTAATGTAAAATTAAATGGGCAAATTTGTTGACCACCCGAAATTGTACCTTCAGAATTAAAAGAACAAAGGAATACATTTTAATATTATAATTCTATAGTTTCTCACGAGTTGAGTTTGAAATATTCAAGTAATCACCCTTTCCGAGCAGATTAATTTTACAATTGAAATACTCCTCGTCATTCTTGTACTCGATCTTTTTTCTCACTTCCTTTCGATTATCTCCTGTACCAGTGATTTCAGTTCCAATTTCCGTCCAGTACACACAAGCACGACCCAAAAACTCGACTGTTACACCTGTACGAGAAAATTAGACTTGATACTTTAATGGAATTTGAGGTATTAAATTAAATTTCACCTTCTATTTTACAATCCTTTTTGTAAATTAGGACGACATTCCCGGATACGTTTTGCCCTGGAAAGTACGCCTTGGTTGGATTATCTAACACGACTTGAAACTTCTTTATACCCATTCTTGAAATTGAGTCAGCACTGACAGCCAATCTAAAATAACTAAGCTATTAGTAAAACAAAATTAAGCCCAGATAGAATTTTAAGGTTTTCGTTTATGGCTACTACTAGAAATGAAAGATTGGTATGAGAAATGTGTATAATTAACCATAGACATATTTTTTGCACACAATTTCATTATCTTCTCAATTGATTGAATTGAGGTTTATCTTTCTCCCAATACAATCTTTGTCGTCATAAAATGTTATCTTACACCGTCGATGTCGACCGAGCCGAGCAAAACATGGTGATTTTGACACACAGTCGAAGCTAGTTGATCAGCTGACATTAACAACTGATTAATTGATACGGCATGATGTTCTCTTCATTTGGTCTGGCTAATACGAATACCTTTGTGGTGATTTTCATGAACACAAAATATAAATCCGTATAATTTATAGAGGTGACTCCAGCGGCCATCATATTAGTGTAATTTCATTGAAATACAATTGGTAGATCGATTTGGAAACCATACTTCTTGCTCACTAGATACTTCTATCTCTATCTCAGCAACAGGATTAATTTGCCGGGCTTAACCACCCCGCTTTTGTGAGTTCAAAATAATTTACGCTTTTGGACACATTTTTCCGGTTCAATATTATTTTCTGAACCCTTTGAATGGGCCTCTGGTCATATCAAATAAATTCTCTTCATTCATATTATTTTCTGAACAACGGGCGTACGGGCCCCTTTTCATTATATTAATTAAATATTTTAATTGTTTTTATTAGTTAAGAATAGTTACAGTCGGAATAGATGACACTCACGGATAGTTCAACGTTTCATTCTTAATGTTTGTTGTGAGCTATGGAATTGATGACTTAAATAAAATTACATCCAATCCAATCCAAAAGTCTGCTGCTTGAGTCAACCGCAGCATAATCGCTTAATTTCTGTAGTTGATGCTTATATTTTAGATGTCTATTTTTCGAAATCGAAAATAAGAATGACTGGATTTATGGCCTAGCACTATTTCTTAGAACTTCTGACTCGATTATAAAAATCTCGTGTGATTACTGATTGGTGTGATTAGTAGTAAGTATGGTACTTTATAATAAAGAACGAAATCTCGAAATGCTATTTCTATTCGAATTCTTTTTAGCAATATTCCTGAAGGTTGAACTGCTGCGTATTTATCTATCCAACTAATTAGGAAAAGCAATTTCTTCGGACTCGAAGGGATCAAACTTACGTTCACATAAAAATAACCTTTAGTTAAAACGAAGTTCTTCGCCTAAATGAAGTCTACTATTTCTAATTGATACCCTGAGATTTTAATCGGCTATGAGCAGCAGCAGTACTTCCTTCTAATAAACAAGCCTTGAAGGCAGTCTGTACTGTACTTTGTAGAATTCGGTTAGTACCAAAAATAAAATAAAATACAACTAATAATATCATGTCAAGACCTCCATAATTTATTATAGTTTAGCAAACGTTTACTGAGACCGACGGCTAAGCATAGCATAGTAGACATGGGCGATATCAGTCCCTCGGTTCGGTTATGCTAAAGAAATATACGTCTTATTTTATACTTATAAGGCTGTTGTCTGCTCTCTAGTCGTTAAGTTTAAATGAAAAAAAATGCAAATAAACTGTGTAAGCCACCGCATGTTTCACTGACGTCTATTAGTAGAGCGGGTAGACCCACAGGTACTAGCGGCACGTGAACGTGATACTCTCTCCAGTTGCTGGTGAGCAGTGTCCAATGCTGATTTGAATGCGTCGTTTGCAGTTTGTCCAACGCCTGGAAATCAGGGTAGAAATGGACGAAATGTTAAGGCCAAGATTTTGTTTGCTACATGAAGTATGAACCAGTGTTTCAGTGTTTACTTCTCCTTACCTGAGCTAATTACGAACACTTCATCTTTTGGTTGGTCGCCATCGCCAGAACCGCCAGATTCGTTTCCAACAGTTCCACCTGTATTCGCACAAATGCTTACAACATAAGCATCCTTGTAGGTTACGGTGTTCGTCTCCTTATTCAGCATCGTGTTCAAACGTTCAACACAAAGAGCCTTCCGAACTAGTTCAGGAAGAGGAACCTTAACCTTAGAATCGTAATTATCTGCAATAAGTTAGATAAAATAAAATATTCAGTGCTGCTAAACAGATTTGAAGCACTGTTAATAATGAGTGTGAATATATACAACTAAGATCCTTATTTATCGTACTAGTTTTGAATGAAAAATTAGCTTTTTTTTATTTTGAATAATAGATTATATTATTATTTATTGTTGCAATTACTACGTTTGACGTTGGTACTTGGACATTAATTTAATTTCACATTACCCTCATCAATAAGGCGTAGAGAAGCATTAACCAAATTATCAGGTGTATTCAATGGAATCTGATCAGTTTCCCTTCGACCACTTCCATGTTTTCCAGGTCCATCCCCAGAACCCTCCTCCCTCATGGATGTCGTAACTGCAGCTTCGGCTATTTTGCTCTTACCGATCGAATCATAAAAAGACCGGTTTAACTTTTTCTCCCAGTATTCATCGGCAGCTTTCAGTGAGGCTTCTGCCTTCTTAATCAGTTCTTCCATTGTCTTCAAGTTGTCAGCAATACTGAAATGGAAATGAATATGAATATTATTATTATCGACATCACTTGACAACAACGCTTTCCTACTCGGTAAGGTCTTCCAGGGTAAACAAAGTTAAATTTGTTATTTCAAAAGTCAAAAGTGGTGGTTCGTCATTCAGTAAGCGTTACTGGTATGGGCAAAAAGTTGACGTAGCTACGGGTATCGAACCAACTTCTGCTGGACTCAAATTTTGCGAAATGGTCCTTTACATTTTCAGTTTGAAAAGTATGAGCGTACCTGGTATGGAAATTGTCAAACTGTGTTGATTTTCACCCAACCCAACGACCTATCTCTCCGGCTAGTTGAATGCTGACTGTCACTGTCACAAACAAATATTGGTCGGACGTCGAACAAACTAAAAATAGAATCGGGTGGGGGTCGGCCTTAGCCCACAGCCTTAACAAAGGAAGGAGCTGCCGACAGTGCTGCTCTCTATCGTCTAATCGCTAACTCGTTCTATGACACACAAAATATCCCTGTTACCGTCAGAACTTGAAAAATTATAATAATTTATTTTTTGTAATATTTCATGTTCTATATACAGGCAGATTTGGTTCAGCTGCTTTCGTAATTATAATTAATGAAGCTACAATTTATTACGTAATCGTATTATAGCTAATTATCATTACTGAAGTAAATTACTCAACTTCAACAAAATTTAGTCCCGGTTTCCAATAAAAGTTGCATACAAGAGACAACACAATTACATCTTGTTTCAGAATAGTCCGAACAATTCAAACATCCAGAATGGCATTTCTGAAAACTACATATGGGTTTCTACCAGAATTTACATGATTCGAAGTTTAGGCTTCGCCCGGCCCCCTTAGATCGTTTCGTGAAGTTTTGAGCAAAAAAGGGAAGTTCGCTGAATTTCGCTTTCCCTTTCTCCTATATCGCATTAGCTCTTGGTCTATTGATTTATTGTTGTGAACTGGCTCAAATACAATGGAACATCGATATGGACCACTCAAGATATCATACCACTCAAGCTTTGACAAAGGTCTAGGTTAGTTCAAGAACTTTTATTGGTTTGATTTTGATAGATAATAGCTCTTTTGTTGGGTTCCCTGAGGGTGCACTGAAAATTAAGTCCCTAGCTCGCAGGGCCAAAACTTTGCTGTTGATTTTTCCGCTTCATGACAATTAGAACAGTTTATTTTACTCTCTCATTTGTTTTAGAAAAACTTAGCTTAGGTAAGTCCGAACTCTAATTTTTTGAAAATTCTTCGGAATGGACTAACGAAAACAAAGACTTTTACGCATCCAAATGCATGTCGTGTATCGTTTTTTCACTCTTCACGAGAGAAACCGCGCTGAAATCAGGATCGATAGTCCCAGTTTGAATTTGACTACATACATGTCTTCCGTTTCTTAACAAATATTATAAAAGTCTACAAATTTTATTTAATTTGAACACTTGAACACTAGACCTAAACATTTTAATCATGAAATGAGGCGAACTCTTTACTTCTTGTCAAACATGTCCTATTTCTTCTGGAGAACGTCTCTCTCATAATACATTCAATACTTACACTAAAATATACTATTATGTGTATTACCCACATTTTTACATCGACCCTGGGTATAGGATTAGGAATTCCCTGTCTGATGGTAAGTTGATAACAGATTCACTTAAATTCAAGATACATGACATGGACTTCGAATATGTAAACTTTTGTGTTCCAAAATTATGACAATAAAGTTGAAATGCGAATACAACTTGTAAATGTGATTGATAAAAACCACAATAAATTATCAGTAATTATATTAGTAAATTAAATTTTATTTTTCAATAAGGATATTATTATTCCTATGAAATCAACTAAACTCAATAAGTGCAAGAAGTTATAGACATACAATACAGAGGCCCTTATAATGTTACCAAAATCCAACCGAACCCAACGATCATTTGAGATTTAGGCGTTTTATAAACAATCTTATATATAAATGTCTAGTGTGTGATATGGCTTGGGTTACTACCGCTCCTATTTTTCATAAAAAGAGCTTCAAGAGTCAAACGTGACCCAAGATAAATTTTCAGTTAATTTATCTAATCCGCATAATTTTATTGATTTTTTGAGGTAATGTTTGTCAAATCCAAAGAAGATCGATCTAGCTTCAAAATTTCACTAACAAGGACTCGCCTAGTTGAAACAAAATCGACGGTCTCTAATTGTGACGAATTATATGTCTTGTCTTAAGAATCAATAAAGATCATGTGAATCGTCAATGTTAAAATTCAATTTTCAAAAACATTATTTTCGGTCACTTTATATACATTGGCTCGAGAACATAGGTAACTAAGAATATTTTGTTTTACAATTCACGCGTGGTGCTCCGGGATGCAAATACTCAAACGCTATTAAAGCGCGCTAGCGCATAGCGCTAGGCTAGGTTCTCTACAAAATGTAAAATGCAAATCCCAGGTTATCTCCAGACAAGTACGCATTGTAATCATTCTTATGCTTGATTCATTATTTTCTTATACCGACAGTTTGGTGTCATCATGTTGATCTCATTCTTAATGTGTGAATTTTTGGAAAAATATTTCACAAACGTTTGCCTATTTTGGAGACCTTTCCGACGGCGAGCGAGAGGAATATTTTCCGGATCTCCAACCACCAATAGTGGTGAGGGTAAGCAAGGAATATTCAACGACCAAATATTTATATTGATGTCCTCCATGTCTTTTAATAAATTACTAAGCCAAGGAAGGTCTATATATAGCAGTTGGTTTAATTATTCTGTCCCAACACAAACACATCTCCCGAAATGAATCTATTGTACCACATACATATACCTGTTTGCATGAAGCATATCTTAGCATTCTACGCTCCCACCTCTGACGGCACGGGCAAATCTACACTCGTAAGGTTGTCATACGAATTTGCAAAACATTAGGCGACAGGTTGTTACTTTGAGTGAATTTTTGTTATGATTAATTCTGAATTCACCTAAATATTTTGGAACATCCTGAGGTCAATGAACCAAAGTGTCCAGCATATCATAAACAGGGTGTCCCAGAAAAAGCGCACCATTGTTTGATAATAATTTGGCGTAGTTACAAGCATTTATGCTTACCTCAGGTAAGAATTATTGATAAATTGTAAGAAATTATCTTATCAACGTAAGCCACACACTGCTGTCCCAGTGATTTTTATTTAAATGATCTGCGTTGATAAAATAAATTCTTAGAATTTATCAATAATTCCAACCTGACCGTAACAAAAATTCTTGTAACTACGACAAATTACAATCAAAGAATGGTGCGCTTTCTCTGGGACACCCTGTATGTTTCTTCTCAATTCTCCAGTGACAAATAATTGACTGTAGAGTGCTTCAACTTTATTTGGTTGCTAGGGAACCCAAGATTTAGACTTTCCTTTTTTTTCCAGTCTATTCCAGCTTCCACCAGTCCATACTCATTTTCTGCCAAATTATTTGTTCACTTGCTGTACTTGAATTCTTTGGATGACACTTAAATAAAGTCACAAACAAACAAACAAAGTTTATAAAATTGAGACATCCTACATGTTTACTTGGTACGTCCTGTACTACTCGTACCAGTGCCTTCCCCAGTAATTTTTTCGGTATCCGGCGGTCAGATTCCAGTAACCATATAATGGAGATGGAGATTATTTGTTCCAATATAACCTGCTCATAACGAATTTGATTTTTCAAATCTTGGATTAATTTTATTTTTAAGGTCCTGCCCATCACAATAAATCGTCGTCTTCTGCACCTCCGCACATCGAATGCGAAACAAGACAAAGAATATCCTCAAACGCTGGTAGATTTTCGAGTTTGGTAGACGTTAAGGAAACGTACAGTGTCTCGACTGTTCCTCCAGGAAATTCCAGTCTGATTGACGAACCCCAACAATATACCAACCAGTCTGATCCACCTCCACCGTACGAGAAATGTTTTCCTAAACCGCCACGTCGAGATATCTAGTTAATTTTTCTAAACAATTTAATTTTTTACTTTCCCATTCAGTTGTGGTGTTGAACTGACTTAACATTCTAATATCAAAAATATATTGCTGAATTAAAAATAAAATTTAGGAGGTTAATAGTCTAGCATTTAAATTAATTTAAAGCAAAAGTGAAGGCTTATTCGTATTCAGATGTTGGAAGAAGAATTTAATATTCAGTTTCATTCATCAATGGAGTTGTCACATTTCATCTCAATTGGATCCTGTAAGAGAAAATAGTGTATAACCTTTGAGTGATTAGTTTGTAATGCAATATACAGGGTATTCCAGAGAAAACGCACAATTGATTGATCATATTTTGTGTAGTTACAAGAAATTATGTATACGGTCGAATTGGAATTATTGACAAATTCTACGAATTTATTTTATCGACGTAAACCACAAACTAATTTTATTAACTTAAACTCGAGATTTGTTATATGGACGAGTCCCACTATCTCGATAATTTATATTTTGATCGTTAAAATAAATACTAAGAATTTATCAATAATTCTAACCCGACGGTAACCTAATTTCTTGTAACTACGCCAAAATATGATCTAATAGTTTGCGTTTTTTCTGGGACACCCTGTATCTCTTTACTATCAAATCAATCAAATCTATTGTGCTTTATTGTAAAGGGCGTAACTCACAAACACATTTACAAAATTCACAACATGTAATAAATCAATGATCAACAGAAATTCGTGTATCTATTTACTACCAATGGCATTGTTATGATGTATTGTCGCTGGTGAAGAGAAGTTAATAAAACCGAACCAAAACGTGTTTTGATAATTCTGAAAAACAAATGTCTGGAATATTAATTCAGAGTGTGAAATTATTCTGTGGCGTTCTTGATGCTCTTACGTTCCTCTACTCTCTCTACTTGAGTGAGATTTCCAACGGATATTTTAAAATCATCAAGCTTTAGAATATGCAAATGTGCAGACATAATGGATTCAATTTTGTTTCTTTCACCTCTTCCGTCACTTTCACTTATGCCTGTTCCGGGGGTTAAATTTCAACTCTACCCCGTATAATAAAAGTATTCATGAATAATGCAAATAGAGACGGTGCCGTAATTAATTATGATTAAAATATCTCATAGACTCCGAGTATGAAAAGTCATGGGTCATGTCATGACTACCGTGGCCGTGTGGCGTGCTGTGAATGAAATTAGATGGGCGTCCTCAGATTACACATTTTTATTTTTACTAAGCATACGGTGAGCTAATCTTGGACACGGGCTTTGGCTTAGGCTTAGAGAAATAAAGCTCGGACCAGGCGAGATCTCTTTCAACACTACGCAGAGTGCATGGAATTCATTATTGATTTTTTTTTCTCATTAAGTTTATACTTTCTCTCTGCTTTCCTCCTTTCAGGATGTTCAGAGTATAAAAGCGAGGACAGAAAAGGGAAAGGAGTCAAGCTCTCTTTTTGCAAACAGGAAATCCTAGTCGTGCAGTGCAGACCATGGACATAACATCGTTTCTGGCTTAGTCAAATCATTTTTTTTAATTAATTGCCTTCTACACATATCCTTCTTTAGTAATTACTAATTGCTTCTCATTTTATTTCATTCCGCATATAATTGTGTTTGCACTTGTACATGTACCTACGAGACTGATTAGACTTCTATTCATAGTCCCCCATCCAGAGTCGACCATATGGTAGTATCAACTGACACAGTCGTATGGCTTACTTCAAGATTTGGGATTCCGTTCCTGGCTCTCATTGTTCTAATTGGAGTAAGTAAATAGAAAAGATATTTCCCAATGGACATTTTTGGTAAACAATGTAATGTTAGACAACATGAAGTACAAGTAAACATTACAATATGTAGGTATTTGCATTTTTCCTGTATCCCAGAGTAGGAAAGCGGAAGCCACTTGCAACTGATCCATTAATGAACAAGAGAAGAATTATTCCATTTTATGCTTCGGTCATTGAAGGTACGATTGTATTCTCTCTTTCATAGCTTTTCATTTTCGAAAACTGTTTAATGAATTTTAAGGATTCTATGTAAATCCCTTAAATTCTGGTTTTAGAACCATAGAGCCAATTTAAATTATTTTAATGCATTTCAGTAAGATTTTCACATAACCAATCAATAAAAAATCTCCGAATAATGTTTCAGTAATAATCTATTCATTTGTTCGAAAGCGCAGGCGTAAAACCAAAAAAAGAATAGGTAAAACTTTAGCTTAGATTATAATGAGTATTTACAATTTTAATGAATACTTATCAAGTTTTCGTCATCCATTGATTTGTTCGTGTAATTGTTAAACGCACTCTCGTATCTGTGGCTAAAATACGGTATTGAATTTACATTTTAAGAACGGACACCATTAAAAACTCCAAGAAAATCACGGACAAAGCATCTGCGCTCCTACTCCGCGCAATTGACTCCACCAATAAAATATCGTAAGGAAAGTTACGTATTAATGTTCATCCAAATTTAATAGAGCCTTCTGACGTCATCAAAATAACAGGTTGTTGGTAGTGACATTTCGGTTCATTGACCTCGGGTGTTGCAAAATATTTGAATCCCACCCACCGAGTGCCGATTAGTAAACAAAAGTTACGATAGGGAACACCCTTTTCCCTATTTCTCTGCAAATTCGCATGACAACCTTATGAATGTCGATTTGTCGGTGACGTCAGAAGGCTCTATTAAATTTGGATGAACATTAAGTATAATCATTTCGCGTTCAGTTATACTTCAATTGATTATTTAAAAACAGTTCGACAGAGTCCAGCCCATCGACATTTTCGAAGAAACAGTAGTCCAACAATGTCTCCCCATAGCATAAGGGAAAGTGGAGAAAGTATGGAACGTAGCACAATGCCTATAGGGAAATTTCTGTCTCAGTTTCCCATTCAACCTCCATTCAATTGGCAGATAGAGTCTCCTTGTAAAAGGTATTCTGGAAGTCCAATTAAATCAAGACACTTAATTCCAAGAGTTGGACTATCAAACCTGACAATGACGTCCTCTCTTCGAATGCCTTCTTCAATGGTGTCAACACAGTCAACGGAAGAGTCACGGCTTTTCAGTTCAGATGAAAAACAATGATTGTTATTCATATACCACCTACGCTATTTTTTATTGATGGAAGGAAATATGTGACATTTGACAGAAAGGAAAAATACAAGTTGACGTAATCTAAAAGTATATCTGTACTATGCATCATGTTGTACGTACAAAATTGTTACTGCGTTTCAATTCCGTGGAATTCTATTAAAAAGTATTCTATCTGAGAAATACAATACGGCATATAAATAATGCCAGAGTCTTTCATGTCATATTTTCTTTCAAACATATTTTGAATATTTATTGTATATGTTACAGTCGCAGTCCATATGGGTTCACATCAATTGATTCATTCTCTTTTATATTTCATTTGGATTACATTAGTTTTACGGCGAATTGGAAAGATATAACTTTTAAAGTTTATGTATTTATAACCACGGTTTAATTGATATAAAATACATCAGCAGTTCTCTTTATATTCATATCGACAGTCTTTAATGTCGACTAGAATATGTTTGACTTTGAACAGTTACCTTTACAACTATCGAGTGAAATGGAAAAATAGAATCAATATCTATGTGGACCGAAAACGGAGATGGGCTGTAACATACACGTTTGCACTGGTTTGGAATTTATGTCAGTAGAAGACAGCCGATACTTTACTTTCGAGTTCGACTTCGACAGCAAAACTCAAGTGGGACGGGAAATCGGTTAGAACTTCTACCGAGAAATGGAAATATGAATAGGAAGGAAGGAGAAAGTGGGTGATGGTGGGAAACAGGAGGAATCCGTTATTTTATTTCGTCTATTTTCCCTTTTCCTTCATGACACCCGAACACAGAACCAAAGGCAAACTATGAGCCATCCGGAATTATTGATTATCTCTGACTCCTGTATCCGCTTATTTCTAGTTACTACATGATGATTGAAGTTGGAGTCTTACATCTAGAACATCAGACTAACGAGTAGTACAGGTGGGTTGGCCAGTCTCCGAGTGAGAGTAGTTGTAGACGGATCAACATGGACGACTTTCTCCGCACATATTCTGGATCCTTTTTTATGGCAATCCTTTCTCCAGGTTTCTGAGTGCAAGTGTAATTATTACAGATTTATCATAAACCAGTAGACCAAATTCCACGTGCCAAATACTACAGTGATACCCAGGTCCAAATATGAAATCAATAGTAATTCAATAAAACAAGTGCTTTCGAAATCAAATCAAATTAATTTCATATGATATCTTATTAGTTTTGATTATATACATATATCATTGTAAAATATACCCGCATATCTTCTGAATCATTTATACGTGTATAAAATATGTGCATGACATAGCCGTGCCTAGAAGGATAACAGGAACAATCAATTAAAAATAAAAGTTGCGGATTTGATAAATACCTGCAAAATATTGCACTGATTCTGATTGCATTCATAATCGCATAGGATGATACGATAAAATCTTTATAATTTTTTAAGAATAATTAAAATTTTATCCGTTTCACTTTGACATCAAAATATAAATTGACCAGTTTAACTGAGATATCAGACAAATGTAATGAACAGGGTACATAAACATTTGTATGTAAAAATATCATTCAATTAAAGCATTAGGTTTTCATACACATTTTGAATAAAAATGGCGCACAATTCCTTCGTACAAGGTGAGATCTTCAAGAAGTATTGTTGTCGTTGTATGTATATACTTGTCATTAACAGTACTAAGAAAACTACTTCACCTGCGCTGCTTACCGGCTGACTATTCCTGCTTAATTCACTCAACTTTTATCGATCCTGTTTTATGTTTTCTAATACGAGCGAGCACCGCACCGTGTCTATAAAATTAGGGACGACAGTCAACGGCCACTTACTTCAATTTTTGCAGGGACGATTCATAATTGAACGGCAGGTACGCTCTTTAGGACGGTGTCATAATTGTTATTCGGGACAAGTATAACAATTGCTGGTCCTAGATGTAGACTTATGTTTGAAGTTTTTCCTCTGATATGATTTGATGCTTCCTCCCGATTACGATTCGCTTCTTTTACTCTCTCGAAATGTATATTTGTCAGTACAATGATAATTACAGCTGTTCAAAACAATGAGTCGGAATATTATATCCCAATGGAAATCAATCTAATTTTTGTACTGAACTGTCTGGGAATCGGCATTTCATGACTCAAATAGAAAATTCTCTGACACCAAAACGAGAGGTCGTCTTATTGAGCGGCTTAGCTGCCTGGTTAGGATAACACAACCGATTCACACCATTTTCAATTTCGTCCTTCGAACTGGTAAGAACGGAACCGGCGTGATTGTGAAAACTCCGAAAATTCTAACTCCGTATTTCGATTTTTCGAATTTCGAAATGATGTTGACTTGTTATGGAGCACCAGTAGTAGTAGTAGTTGTTGGGCGTTTAAATGTATCTTTCGATGTAAGCTTTTCTTTGTTTTGTAAATGGAATGCCTTGAAATAAAACCTTAACTTACTACTTTCACTAAGACTAACCTTGATGTTATTTTTATTTCTCATTATGCACAAGAAGGCACAGCTCTCGGATCAACAAGTGAGTTTGCGAAAGTAATCTCAAACAGAAGCCTTTCTCCAAGTAATCGAAGAAGTTCGACCACTGCATTTGAAAGTAGATACACAAGTAAGTCGAAGTAAACAAATCAGAATACCATTCAAGTGCAAACATATTACCTACGCAGTTTCTCTTTGTATATTTATAGGCGGCACGAGTACACACCCTAGTAGACGTTACAGTAACCCGACAACTCCGATCACATCAAACTATTCGAACCTCACTGGCGATTCTCGTTCAAGAAGTCCAAGTGATCCACGTATGAGTCACCGTTAAATAAACGAGAGACTATACTTATTCAAAATAAAGACAAAAGAATTGAAAATGAAGGTCAATGGCAGACCTTCACTAATTGAATTGTCAATTCTGTAAGGATAAGGATGTAGTCTGTATTGTTTATAAATCTAACCGTTAAAACTTCTGTAAAAGTATAATCCTATGATGCATTGAAAAGTATACTCTCTTGGGAGGAATACCACAATTTTATGATCCAATAAATTGAAAAGGGTTTACTGTATTCTAACTATTTTGAAATTAAATAGAAGTTCACGCTGAAAGAAACAATGCCATTCAACGAAGAAGGTTTAGCCAACCTGTATCATCGTCTGGTTACTCCTACACCTCGACCAATAATTCATCCCTCATTCGCCATGAAAGAGAAAGTTATTCGTCACTCAACTATTTACCTGAAGTTCGTGCTTACTTACGTTTTATGGAAGGTAAATTTTTTTCTACCGCACCGCATAATTTTAAGTATTTGGTAACATTGTTTTTAGTTACTAATTGGCAGTTAATAGAAAATTATTTTTCTGACTTCATTTCGCTTTCACCTTACTTTCACTGAGGACATCCAGCATCTTGATTTGATTTGATTTGATTTGATTTTTTATTAGTGTGATAATCCAAAGCATTCAAACATACAAGTATGCAAATTTATTGTCTTAACATGGAAACACGTTCTTAACTATACTATACTATTGTACTGTGCGTTTACTTCACTTTCTTTGGAATTTCCTTTTTCTGCGTCTACACCTTGATTTTATTTCTCAGAGGGCTTTCCTTTGAGCTCAGTACTGTTTGGTCTAACTTTCAATATGATTGCACCTGACTTTCATCGCACTTTTACTTCACTTCAGAATTTCTTTAACCTCAGAATATCATAATGACTGAAATATAATTTTTCATTGTGAGTTTACTTCACTTTTAGCACGTCTTTATATGTGAATAATCAAGAAAATACAATTGATTTCGCGAGATTTTTTTAGCTATCGAATATCTATTTTGAAGATATTGCAGAATTTTAACCCAGTGTGAAATTCGACAAACTTGAAGCAATATTTCTTTCTTATTATTTTTGATCTCTAATTGTTTTGTCGTATTTCTTAGATGATACGAGTCTACCTCATAGAAGTAACAGTTTCAACGGAAGAAATTCCTCTCGTCGTTCTTCTTTCAATCGCCGGAAACGTTCACTTTCCCGACCAAGGACCCCAACACCAACGCCGACAAATTCCTTTCATTCTGATTACCCGACTGTATTTGACCAAACTGACCCACCTAACCAATTTTATGGGCGATATCTGACTCCTCAGAGGTCCACGGAACGAAGTGCCAATAGACTTTCGGTTGATTACGTTGAGCCACATACATTTCCCTTCAATAGTGGCTCGAGAGAAGAATTCCCTCCTTATTCTGACTGTTCCTCGACAGGATCAATTCGTACAACGTTTCTTTAAAATTTTAAACCAGGTGCACAACAAAAATTAGTAGAATGTAAAAATTAACTTGTAATTTTTTATCGGGATTTATTTAAATTTGATTTCAGGAGAAACCTAACACGAGTATAAGATTGTCGAAAATAAATATTGAATTTGTATTACTTAAATAATAATATATACTGTCTAGGTTAACAGGAGTAGTATGTACATTTAGATCGTCGGTAAGAATAAGGTAGCCACGGAGCGAACTTGACGAAGTACTGTATGGTTGTTGTCTCAAAACTTACTGAGTGAAAAACCTAACTGGAACAAGTTGGTGCCGAACTAGTACAATCGGATTTTGAGAATCGGTTGTTTCAAAACTGAAGTTAACGTTAAGATTACTTATTTCAAGAAGCTGAACACAACATATAACTAATTTTCTTGTCCACTTAATTAAGACCTATCTTACGAGAAGCTAACAATATCAAGCTGGTTTGAACTGATCGACAGTTAATTGTGCTTCAAGTATAAAATACTCCGAACTGATGTTAAAAAGTATTGTTACTTCGTAACTCGAATATTATGTTAAAAGGTTACTACATTTTTGATGTTTCAATAAATCATGCAGGCATTGAATTAAACGGCTCAGAAAGACGAAACTATGAACTTGTTCAGACTTGACCCAATTTTATATTTAGCACCATATATTAACGAAGCAAATACCCAAATCAAATACTAGATTTCTCACTGGTACCAATTTTCAATCAAATAATTCAATGACAATAATTTTGAGATAAATTAACGAAAGGTAAGGTGACAGTGGTACAGTCGCCTAGTAAAAAAAGAATAAAGGTATCCATGAATTAAATTAAATTGAAATGTACAAATAACGTTATGAAACCTGAAATACTCACGACATCCCTTGATTTTCGTTCCGGGGGTAAATAGCCAAGACGTTCCTTATTTTTCGTTCTGGGGTATGAGCGGTCCAGAAAATTTAGCAACCTGACGGTGAATACTTCAAAGGTAGGTAATTTAAAATACAAGGTATCAATATTTATAGTAAATTACTGATGAAGGCTTTGACTACATAGTAGATTTGAAGTCGTCTCGAGTAGCAATTTTAACCTACGATGTACTCACACATTGAGCACTTAGGGGCGTCGGGGTATGTTTGAGAATATTGGAGTATACAGGGTGGCACATAACCTTAGCGACCCCCCGCTGCGGCCCAATCTGCGGGAGTCGGACAAAAAGTGAGATATGCATTTTGTAGAGAATCTTATTGTGGATCTAGAGAGTTATTCCATTTGAAAATCCGAAGTGCGTAGCGGCGATGACGAGCGCTTAAGTAAAACTGGAATGAAAAAACAGATTCTTCAACGGTATTTTGACAGAAACGCGCCCAAAATAATTTTTATCGAAAAATCTGCCGATGTTATCTTTTTTGCAATATTTTTTTGCAATGTTTAAAATTTAGTTGGACCGGTTCGGAAAATGTTAGTTTTTAGCTGGCAAGGCATTTTACAGTAAAAAATAAGATTTTTCTCTCTAAATGCGCTTCCGTCGAAAAATCAATATTCCTCAAACCGGTCCAACAAAATTTTTAAAATTACATATAAATATTGCAAAAAAAAATAGCATCGACAGATTATTCGAAAAAAATTATTTTGGTTGCGTTTTTGTCAAAGAGTCGTTGAGATACCGTTATTTCGTGCCGATTTTTACTTGAGCGCTTGTCAGCGCCGTTACACACGTCGGAATCTCAAATGGAATAGCTCCCTAGATCCGCAATAAGATTCTCTACAAAATACATATCTCACTATTTGTCCGACTCCCCCACATTGGGCTGCAGCGGGTGGCAAAGGTTACGTGCCACCCTGTAGTGCTTACAGCTAAACGCATATCGTATTACACGATGGAATCCGTATAAAAGAATTAGAACTAGAATAATGTCGGAATAATTTAATGCATCTCGACCTCGAATCTGAATTTACTCTTCTTAAATTATGCTTAAGACAAATGTAATTGTATTAATCAAAACAACAATTAACCTGTTCACAAAGGGTTCCCAAAAACCCAATAATTGTTTTCTCCATAAGTGGCTCCGCATAATTTTCAAGCTTATCCCCAACCACAGGAACTAATTTTAACTTAGCACCAATGGGGGCAGAAACCGCTCTGGCGATATTTCGTTCCTTCAAACCAACTTCGATACTTTGTTCCACAATGAGCCCAGCCATTTCCATCTGAGCATTCTTCAACACCTCCGGAATCAATAATGGGCCCATTAATCGACTGATAACAGCTTTCACAGCCCCAGACACGGCATATTTTAACGGATCCTTACATCTGTCCTCCTTCTCTATTAATCCATCAAAACCTGAGAAATGCATAATAAAGACACACGCGAAATGTCAATAAAAATTATTAATGCAGGTACTATGTTGTTTACTAATGAGGTGGACCTGGAATAAGCGACTCGAAGGAAAATGTTGGTTTCTCGTCTTTTTTGAACGGGTTTAGAAATGAAGGAATTATTGAACTAAATGAAAACCGTTCACTCCTTTGATGTGCACTAGAATTTGAAGCGCAAATAACTAGTAGAATGGGCACGACCAGTCCCAAAAGTGCTTTGTTAGAAGCCATTGTCACACTACTACTTCTTGTACCCGAATTTTTAATTCACAGTTTGCACCCACTATTCAAACAGTTCAAATTGCAATTGAAGTGGAAAGGATATCTTGCCGCGCCGGCATCCAGGACTTACCCACAGACCACATCCCCTAACTATGTATTTGAGACGATTATCATATTTTCGGTTATCATCCTGCCGTCAAAGAAAACACTAAATCCCCCATTGCTTTTTCCTGTTATCTTAGTAACTACTGCTAACTAAACCGCAAGTGCTTTAAAAGGCATACTTAAAATGTTCTCACATAATTCACAATGCCGAAAAGTGCTGAATTTTGATGACAAAGGACTTTCTCTATAAAATTCTTTTCCAGTAGAATTTGGGTGGAGGTGCCTTTCGGCTTACGAGAATGAATGCTGACTTTTATGACTTGCTCACAATTCTCCCCAACGGAAATATTCTACCCCTGCATTGCAACTGAAAAATGAAATCTGCTAAACACTCAAACCTTTTTACAAGCATTGGATAAGTTTATTTAGGAAATTGCAAAATAAGATTAGGTTTTGCGACAAATTCGTGTATTGACTTTTCCAGTCGGGTTAAACTTGATTGATTGATGCGGTTTACTTATATTCCTGGCAGTCGCTTATCGAGCATTCACGCATGTATATGTACAGAAATTGAATAGAAATTATGAAAAAAATAGTAAAATAACATTTTGTACATGTACTGACTGAATTAGAACAAAAAGTAGAATTGTACGAATTTAAAAATCAAATAATTTTAACTATGGACAAGTGATTCTATTGTGGTTGGCAATTCTTATTTCCTTCAGAGAATTTCTCACCACAACTTCTTATTTTAAAACCAGTTTACTGATTATCCAAGATTGCTAAAAAAGTGAGAACCTGAGATACCAATCCTTCAAATAAAATACAAATAAAATTTCATGAATAAATCATTTCAATTTATTTCAATCACACATGAAGACGTCGAGAAATATCTTAATATTTCCCGATTCCCGATTCGTTGCTGAATCCGATTTTCACTCCCTGCAGAAACACTTCAAATATATATTAACTCTTATACACTTGAATGTCGTTATCGCATTAATAAATGTCTTAATTGAGTTGTAATTAATGCACTGAAGAGAAAATGAGCAAAATATTCCCGCGACACTTAAAACTGAACATTAATATTTGGCCGGAGTATTCGTTTGGGCTTTGTACTTGTCTGGCGTCGCAAGAAGTCGATAAGCTGGGCTGCAAATTTATTTTATATTTGGGTCTCGATCCCAATTGTTCTCCACAAATTTCAAATATGAACTTATTCCTATACGGGACTTTTTTCTGGTGAGCCTGGGAAATGGAAGATTGGAGTAACTGGAACATGAACACAATCTGCATATGAAGGCGGTGGCGACTCTTGTTCTACTTCAGACTGCGAGACTGTGTCGTAATCAGGTAAGTCATGTTCAATCGTGAGGCAAGTGACTGGCACATGACGTTGGTCTGGTCTCGTTCCTGTCAAAAAAAGTGACACATTTTGGATTAGACTGGACTTTCCCGAATGGATTTATCATTAATTCATATTAAATTCACTTCTTCTCGACGGGAGCGGGGTAGTCAATGTGGAAGTATTAGTCTCAGTATTGTCGACCTCAGATTCACTCGGATCGGAGGATCCCACTTCAACTATGGATTCGTCATAAGTTTCTGGGCAAAGTTCTAAAAAGAATACAAATTAATTCATGTTACACAACCTGCACCTGTACAAATTAGTCCTCAACAAACAGTCTTCTTTGAGAGAGTTCTGGAAATTTTTCTGTTTAATTTGAACTGTCTCAACAACATTGAACCACACGGTTGAAAATTTGTCGTGAGAAAAGTGTATTCATTTTGGAATTCAGAGGACGATCCAAACCGAATCTGCGAAAGCAAATGTAAGTGTAACATAAGTGATAAGCAAGCACTAGGCAATATGTGATTGTGGTAACTGTGCGTACTGCTCCGTTCATTTTCCAAATTGTAGGCATTTGATATTCTGTAACTCCACTGAAATCTTGTGGGAATATGTGTGGTCACTGATTGAGAAAATTGGCTTTAAACCGAATATAAAGGACAGATTATGGGGAATTGAGGGAAATGCATTAGTGAATACGTTAGTGTATTTGGTGCTGGTCGTGTTGTATAAACGTTTCTTGTACAATATTAATTCTGGAAAGACTGACTATGATCTAGTCAAAGAGTATAAAAATATTTTGTACGAAAAGATATACTCAGAATACGTAGTTGGAAAATCTGGAGGAAACTTGGTAAAATTTAACAAGTTTTGGAATTCGGGGAAAGGTTTATACGTCGTGAACGGAAACCGGGTCGAAATTCATGTCCATATTTAGAGTTATACTAATACGGGTAATAAAATATGTGTCCTTTTCTTGAGCTAAAAAATATTTATCATTTGAATTATATAATGACTTAATTTTGTTACTTAGAAATTACATTGACCTCAAGATTCAAGACTGATTTTATGTGTATATATGAATTCTATTTTGTGTGTTTAGTATTTATATACTCACTACTACATGCATTACACAAACAAAATTACGTCGTGCTCATCGTCTTGTCGCTCCCAACCGAAACATTTAAGATCAAGAGGAGTGGCCAGGTGCATCGGTCCACCTTGGCCTGTCCCTCTTTCTTAAACCGTGGATATCATCTGGATTCTGGAATAATATTTTCGTTCGTGAAAACTTACATGCACTACATATAAATATATAATGTATATTCATTGAAGTCGATTGAATAAATTTGGTGAAATTGAAAAAAAAAATTAAAAAAAAAAAAAAAGTGATAAGCAAGCACTAGGCAATATGTGATTGATTGTATTGTCGGATATAAACTGGCTAAGAGCAAAACCCTTACTGTAGGCCACACCAGTTCAGGTGGCTAGAACTGAAGATTAAAGCGTCAAATGCACATATATAAAACTAAGAATCATGGTACTTCAACTGAAGGGCCGTCCTTCAAATGGCCATTTGAATGACACATTCCAACTCAGACAGCTCGAATTTGTCAGAATCGGTTAGTAATTCATGACACAAAGATCTCTCGGGATGGTCCATCAGTTAATAAACCGCGCAAGCGCTATCTAAAAATGCGGATCACACTGAGAGAAGAGAAGAGCGAGAGAGTATAATTAAAGAAAGATGAGAGAAGAGAGAAGACCAAATGGAAAGAGAGAAAGAGAAGACCAAATGGAAAGAGAGAAAGAGAAGACAAAATGGAAAGAGAGAGAGAGAGAGAAAGAGAAGAACAAATAGGAAGAGAAAGAAAAAAGAGAACAAATGGGAAGAGAGAGAGAAAGATAAGACCAAATGAGAAGAGAGAGGAGAGGAGTGGGCAAACGTACTGAGACCATTTTGGTTAATTTGTCGATTATGGTTGTTATGTCAAATATATTACTAATTCGTAGTTTCGAAGCCATTCATGTAGATCGGCCAACAGAAATGGAATTTCTAAATTAATGCTGCAACTAGTTGCAGTCAATTGAACAAGAATCGGGATTAGAATCTAGAATTTAGTCTGTTTGTGATGAAAATTCTAGAATAATCTGTCCGTCCGAATTTTTGTAAATCATAAAATCTGACCAGGATTTCTGATATTATTATAAACCGGATGTCAATTGTGACCACCAAGTACTTTAAGGGCAGCGAAGTACCCGTCGACATACAACGGAATAGAAAACTAAAGTTGTAGTTACTTGATTCATATTCACAGAATTCTCCCATTACTATGCACGATCTTAGCGCTTAGAATGTTATACACTGTATTGCCCACTCGTTGCCCATGTATTTTGAGAACCACACGTCAACCAAAACCAAAAACCAAAAAACCGTTTCTCAGGGTAAAACCGATACTGCTTCACACTATGTTGATTGAGATACCACTGCATGTTGACTTGATTCAAATAGGGAAGTACCCCTAGTAGTCGTTCGATCTGGTTATCCAACGAACTCGACGGTGGCCCAAGGGTTATGTATGCCAAGTTTAAAGTTCGTCAGAGAAGAATTGCGAGAGCTATCGTGCCCACGGACAGACAGACAGACGGAAGGACACGAGTGTATGGTTTTTAAGACTCGTACATATTTGTTGAATATTTTTAACTTTTAATCAAGTATTCCGAATCATCATGTTCGATACAATTGAGCACCGCATTTGCAGTCCACTGTTCATTGTGATCTTGAGTGCCACGCATACGCATGTCTCTTTTGAATCTTATCCGTAAAAATGTTTGCAAACTTTGTTGTTGTGCCGTAGCTTTCATCAACCGATGTAGAAAACGCGGAACGAAAATAACTTTGGTAATTCCGGGATCAAATAATATTTTGGTCTGATGCCAAATTGGCATTATTGTGGGAAAAGATGAGATTTATTGTTTAAGTCAAAAGTGTGAAATCAATGTTTTCAACTTTGTTAGTCAACACCACGGATTACTATTACGATTAATGGAACGAATTATGGAAATTGTATCGGGTGTTTACGCGAAATCTACCTGAACGCGTTCTCCCAGAAGTTCCGATTGAGACTTGAACATTTCTTAATCCTGTCAATCCTGACTGCCTGGCCGCACTCGCACTCCCACAATGTAAATTGTTCATAGCTTCTGCAACATTTCTCAGTCTGTCAAAAGTTGCTGGTCTTGGGTGTTTATCTTTCCGTTTGAGTAGTCGTCGACAATGTTTGAAGCAGATAAACTGGAAATCAGAATAATTTAAGAATCAATGCATATAGCATGTACGGAAATCAGATTTCTTCTAATGTTGTCAATAATTATCAACTCATTTTGATCTGTGTCCTGTCCCTGTCCCCAAATATCACTAGTTGTCTAAGTTGTTGTCAATTCTACCTTACGTCATTTCCATCTGTAAATTTTTTAATATTTCCACATTGTGAATCGCATGAGATGACAACGTTTTCATTTCCATGCGAAACCAATTTCTGATTGATTTCTTAATACTTTCATTGGAAACACTAAATTAACTTGACTGAGAGATTATTTTTCTAATGCATTTAAAAAATTACCAGGAGATAAGCACAACAGAAGTAAGTAATCAAGTAGGCCACAAGAAATATAAAATGCAGAGGCTCATCAATCCTTAACGTACTCTCACTTCCTCTCCCCAAAATAGGGTTCATTGTAATAAAATTTGTTGTATTTTAAAATATCACTCAACCACGTTGTATATTACACTTCTAACATCTACGTTTAATTATTAGTCGAATTATCACAATTTTTAATTTTTATCCCATAGTTAAGAGTCACTTCTCCCCACCACTTCACTTTTCGTACTGAGAAAGTGTTCACTTTTTTTATCTTTCTAAGTTGGCATGAAAATACAACGAGTCCTTCCCTCTCATGAGACGGATCGATGGAACCGAGTCCCGGGTAAAAACTAATCCAAAGTGCGGGAAATCATTATTTTTCCATGCAAGTACTAAACAAGTCGTCGGTGTAATAGTAATGCTACTAGTATCCATTGCAGATTTTGTATGTCCATATGTTTAGAACATAGTTGTATAAAGTAAGTAACGAGAAATGTATGCACCGTTATGACTTTGTCCACCGTTCAAATGACCTTACATATACCAACATTTACCCTAAAACCTAAATTCGCTTTTAAGCGAAAGAAGTATGGACATTAAGTCACAACTTGCGTGACTTTAACAGGAAAACGTGCAAGCCGCAGTTATAATTATATAATATTATTTCTCGGCACTTTTTGAAGACTGGTTGAGCGAAGGTAACTTGGGCAAGGTAAGTTTAGTATTTGGTTCAATTGAAGTCTCTGAAGTAAAAGTAAAGACCGAAGTGCCAAGCCGGCGTTGGCGTGTAGAGATTTCAAAAAGTTAAAACGTAAGGCCAGACTTTCCTTGGGGAACTCATATTGAGTTTTGTACAGTATGAGCCAAAGAAATGATCACACATTTAATGGTTTTAGTTGCTGTTGCAACACTTGAAGCCCAAGTTCAATAAATGCAGTCGCGATAACAATTGATTCCGCAAAAGCTTCCAACTAAAGGTCAAGAGAGACCCAGACGCGCGAATGCAAGGACGTGGGGTAAACCTCTACAAATATGACCTTCAACCAGGATGTACTCATGCACGAGGAGTGGTCCTGGTCCTTCTTGAGAATGATCAAATTAAACGTCCTGAGTTGCCCGGTGAAAACACACCCAAATCTGACTCGCTCACTTATTTTACATCTAAATGCATAGAACTTCGAAATGTGAGATTCGTTATGGTTCTCCCTGAGGTTTTGACGCGTCGCACCAGAAAGGTTATTAGCCAACTACCAATAGTGTGATGGTGTCTGATTAAATCTCTAAGGTACCTACGAGGACACGCTGGAATGATGGATGTTAATGTTAACTGTGACATGAGAATGTCTTCAGTCGACCACATGTCAAGTACAAATCCTATTTATTTAGTCAAAATAACACTACCACTGCGGCTGCGGCTGCGGAAAAAGTAATCTGGAAATCTGTGCCTAAATCTTATTACAAGTATGGTTTTGTTAATGGGATTTTGTAACACTACGTAGTCATATACATATAGCCTCTGGCCAGATGGATTAATCGAACAGACCTTATTAGCTGTAATAGGAATTCTGCAAAACTAAAAGGATTCTGAGTGTGACGGGAGTATTGAGTCTCGTGGAAAGTAGTGACTGTCTGTGGACTTGAGATAAGGAAAACTTTCATTCAAGTTTCTCAATAAATATTATTTCCAAATGCTAGGCGTCTGCTGGTTTTGGCAGGAGGACGATGGGATGGGATGGAATAGACAGAGAGGAAAATCTTCATAAGGAGAAGGATTTTCAAGGAACGAAAAGGGTCTTACGGCCTTGAAAGTTGCACCAAACCAAGTCATACTACAGTGAACAAGTAGAAAGCGTCAAAAACTTTCTTTCTTTGCATTTTCCCAAGTCCACACGGAACAAATACAAAACTTTCCGCAAATTCCATCTGACAACTTATGATTGATCTCTTCTGGAAGAAAGTGAGTCCTCCTGATTCTACAAGTAACGCTTGGATGAACTTTTATTAACAAGACTCTTTACAAAAAAAGGGGATTTTTTCACTCAATAGGTGTAAGAATAAATGTAATAAATGGTTGTTTGCTGCTTCTGGGAACTTGATCTGCACAGTCCCATGGACAATTCATCGAGTCATTCATTCAATAGAAAACTACAATGTTTATTACAAAAATGCAGTAATTGGCAATAGCTGGTAAGACCTCGTCAAGCGTCATTTCTTCATTTAGCTTAGGTAATGTACCCCGGAGTCGAATGATAAACTCCACTGGCGAGAAACCCATTTAAAACAACGGTCACACCAGCTGGATCAGATAAATTTGGTAGCTGACCTTCCTTTAGGAAGTTCCTTGGATTTATTGAGCCTCCTACGCCTGAATTTGTGTGAAAATCATTGTCGGAATTTCCGACTAGTCAGTGAAAAACCAGCGACGCCTTTCTGCTGGTGTGTCCAAGTGTATATGTCGTAGACATTTGGAAGACTTAACAAATTGTACAAATGACCGGTCATTGGCACCGGCCCGGTAGGACAAGGGTCGTCCCTTAGCTCGGGCTAAGTTCGTTAGCCAGCCAGATCGGACTACTACTAGTGGTACTTGACTATCTAACCCGGTCAACAGACACTATTATATAAATCAATTTTTATGAAGCTCATGTGTTTCAGTTGCAGTGATAATTTTGCACTGCGCTTCCTGTTGGACTCTCTGAGGAGGCTATTTTATTGCCTTGCCAAATACACAGATATAGAACACTATAAGCTTCCAATTGTACTAGTTTCATTAATTGACGGATTGTCTTAAAATTTGGCATACGTTATCAAGGGGTTCTTAGCTCTTCTGGACATTGGCTGAGACCAGCGGTTGACATCCGGTTCTAGCCGGAACAGGAATTGAACGTCAAACATTTCGCTCAATTGCGCTTCCAATTATACTTGTTTCATTGACGGATTGTCTTAAAATTTGGCATACGTTATCAAAGGGTTCTTAGCTCTTCTGGACATTGTCTGAGACCAGCGGTTGAAATCAGGTTCTAGCCGGAACAGAAGTTGAACGCCAAACATTTTACTCAATTGTGCTTCCAATTATACTCGTTTCATTAATTGACGGATTGGTTTCAAACTTGTGTACTTACGTAATCAAGTAGACCTTGTCTTTTCTGGACATTGTCCGTAACTACCTATTGACATCCGGTTCTAGCCGGAACTGTCCGTCAGTGGGTGTCTCTCACTTTTCTCTCTATCTATATGTCTGGTCGCCTTTCGCATCTCCACAGCTCCCAGTTTATTAGACTCTGAACTGACAACTTAAAGGCCGAAACGTATTTCCACCAAGAAAGAGATACAATGACAATGTTCGCTTTAGGTGTCTCATTGGAACGGTTGCGCTTTCTACGTGAAAAAAAAATTGTGTCGTAACTGAATGTTGGGGTAATGTTTTATTGTGAAAGAAATTCAACGAAAGAGTGTTATGTTCTGTCGTAATACACCGAACTATTTGAGTTCATGATGAGAAGTTTACACAGGACGTGATGTGACTCAGAAAAAACTTCCGGGCATCTACGTGTCCGTAGTCCGTACCAAGACCACTAAAACAATACAGGGTTTGTTCAGAGCAGAAAGCTACCTGAAACAAATTGGTGGAATTCCTATCTATGCTAATTGTACAACTGATTATAGTCACCAGTAAATTGGCGATTATAATATAACCAAATCAGTAATGTTAGGGCGTTTATCCCGGAGTCACTTAATTATTTGTACATTAAATCTTACTTAAGGCTTAGAATTATCTGAGCGGGTGTCGACAAAATGTTTTAATAATTTATTTGTGGAAGACGCGAGCATTTTGATCTGGCAGAATTCCAAGTGTCAGGAAAAAGTAGTGAAATATGGTTGACTAGATCTCTACTGTGGGTCAAAATGCGGGCAAAAAGTTCTTGATTTTAGTACCAGTTCCTTCATCTGTAAGAGTAATCTAGACTTGCGTTGGAACAGAGTGCACAGAATTGGAGAATTGAAATTACGAGTCCCTTCTGAAATATATTGGTATTGGCCAACTTTGTCAGCAGAACGAATACTTACCTATAAAATTATGAACCGCATAATTTTTAAGGTGTACCATCGTACATACGGGAAAAACTGTGCCAAGTACTTTTTACACGTTGTCCAATCATGAAGTATCTATTCATTGCGTGCATCACTGTTTGCCGACATTATATCCGCATCCCTCAAATGTGTATGTATCTCCTACATTTTGCTACTGAAATTTCATGTCACCGAAACATTTCCTCCTAAAGTATCCCATTAGTGATTTCACTCCGGTGTGGTTTAATGAAAACTGCACATGAAATGTACCGTTAGCTTCGATGCTAGTAATGTTAGCAAAATTTATTCAACGGCGGAAATTTGAGCTACTTTCCCATTACTCCATCCGATCCGTCGTCGTCGTCCATTTGACTTGTTATGCCATACGATACAATGCAAAGCAAAAATATAATCCGGTCGTTCGGTCCGGTTTTCGCTCGTGCCCAGCCTCGTGCAGTAAAACTGAGAACGCATGGTATTGGAGCCATCAAAATACCAGATCGATACTGACTAGGACTACTTCGAGTGTAGCTGAACTGGGGCTGCTTATTCCATCAAAAGTGATTTTTTTGCACTCCTAATAAGAAATGTAGATTTCTTCTAAAGAATATCTCTACTGGATTCCTAATACAATTTTTTTGTACTAATGTCGAAGTGAAGAGTTTCCAAGAAAGTAGAAGCAGCCAAGCTAAAATGGAGGACTCACTCCTAGCTTTGGTCCCAGTTTTACTGATGGTAGTTTTTCTACTTCTGTATTTTTGCAGATATGCGAACACTGTAAGTCATAATTTAACAGAAAAAAACGAATAATCAATTAATCTAACTTTCTTTTGATCTTGATTTTGTGTAGTTGGAGAAATGTTTTAATTTGAAATTCCTGAATTGTCTACGTCGTCGAACTGAAAGCAGGAGAGGTGGTGGTCGAAACACAGCCACACATTCGATTGAACGCAGAAGTTTGAGGAGAGAATCAATTTTTCCAAATCAGCAACAGGGTATTCCAGCGGATCAAGATGAAGCTTTTATATTATTGAAAGGTCAAATTACAAGAATGGTTCTAGCAGAGAGTGAGGCAATGAGACTGGCAAAAACTCTCTTTGAAAATAATGGTAACTCATACCTTATCTGAAATCTGAACTAAAAATTCATACAAATCAAGCTAAATTGAAATTGGATAGGTTGGTAGGCCATTCCGGATGAGGATGGTCCATCATTATTTTTAATTTACCCACGAAATTGATACTAATGATGGATTTATGTGTCTATAGATTTTGCAGCTCGGGAGTGCATTGCAAACCTGAGATTGAATTTGTTTCCAAATTTAAGCGTGAATTCAAGCCACGAAGAAAATGAATATGAAATTAATCCTCATCAAGTGCAAACTATCAACAGAGAGGCAATTGCGGAACATCTCCACAAGGTTCTAGAAAAACCACCTTCCTATGAAGACTGCGTTTAAATTGGAAGACTATTATAAGCTTGAGATATGTGTTCCTGACGTAGTTTATCAAAATAAGTATCATCATTAAAATACTGTGTAGTTCAGTTGATCTCAACTTTCGATTGTCTTATTGAAAATTATTTGTACTATTTAATGACAGAAGTCACATACTTTTGTAGCCATCAATTGTTTTTTTTTATCGCAGCACTTGTGGTCACAACAGTACAACTTAATGTAATTTGATAATTCATTTTTGATCTAATTTGGTCTATTGATGGAAGTGTTTATCTTTTGCACAGCTTAATTATTAGGTTGCCCTTGAAGATTTTGCTTTCACAATTTGATTTTCTCTTGAATTTGTTCATTCTGAGATGATTTTTATAAATTGCACTAGTTGTTCATCACAGAAAAGTTCCTGTCCTTTCCATTTCCCCTTCCGTTGTCAGGATCAACTCAACCCTGAAAAGGTCAACCCTTCTGAGCTTTGATGCACATAACGAATTCAAGTTTGTAAACTCTTGAGTTTTCATTTACTCTGGCTCTACTTTTTCTAGTTACTTCGGGGCATGGACGAAGCTTGGAATTTTCGAACTCTCCAAAAGAAGGCCTGATTAGACTATTATAGCACATCCGTCACTCTAATCACTAAAATTATAGGACATGAACGGATGAACGCTTAATTAGCAGCGGAAGTTTTCTTGCCTTCTGAGTTACCAAGTTAGCCCACAAACTTGGGAAAGTATCAAAGTATTACCGTACACGGATGATATTAACCTTGGAATATGTACAAACCAAATATGCACAATTCTCTCGTTAATTACCATATATGTTGTAATGCATGACCAATCGTCCTGGTCTTTCTCGTTAGAGAAATGGTATCTTGAATTCCGTTTGGCCTTTGAAGGACAACTTATCTACTACATACATAGTTGGAGGAACCTCTAGTAGAGAGAAGAATCTTTTAAATCAGTGTCCCAGTTGGAAGGTTCGATCCCCCAACAAAATGCAAACGAGGTAATTGCAGCAAGAACTGGCGTCTATAAAAATGAAATTGAAAATGTTTAGTTCCTACAATTGACAAATTAGAAAAGACGCGACTCTCCAATCATCCCCTTGTGGTAGTACATCACTATCATGCGCCTTTTTCTTTGTTTATCTTTCAATTGGAATATATTTAATTTCACACAAAGCAACTTGATATTACTTCTGTATTAAGATAAGAAGGATTTGATTACCTTGATTCCACTCACTATTCCTGGCATGATCACTCAGCTCAAACTTTTGTCATTTGAAGGCTATAGATACTGCTCTAAAATTATGTAGAACAGACTGCTTATGGCCGAAAGACAGTCTTTTCGAAAATCCATCAAACAGGAATTTATTTGAGCTTGGAGAGCAATTGCCGTATTTTATCAAATTCATTGCACAGATCACAATTTGACCAAACATAAAATAATACAAAGTTCATACGTGCGTCTTATATCATCGTGAATGAGTCCTATTTCAAACATGGGGGCAAAGAACCAAATTGGAGATTTGTGAAACAGTCTGCTGTACTGCTGTTGTACCGAAAAGAAAACTATGGGTAACGACGAAGTTTTCAATCAACCGAATAGCCAGCCGTTCAAAATTTTAACGTCGTGTTTATATGAGCCGATCTAAACTAATTTGTTTTTTCAACGTTGAAATTATTGGAGAAAGTCATTTGCTTTCTTTCTGCTTTCTTCTCACACAATAAATTCTGTTCCGGTAGTTGAAATCTTAGTTAGACATGTTAACCAGCGAGATGTGCGCTGATTACCAAAACCGAAAACCGGACCATGCTATATGCGGTCATCGCGTTCACTCTTCAAGTAATACATCTGCACGACGCGAACCTTCAAAATTTGCTATTTTTATTAGAGATACACCTAATTTTGACTACGAACCACTGCTCCGCAGTCTTCTGGTAATTTGAGATACTTTCAAGTTTAATAAAATATAGGAATTACGACACGAGATAGCGTGTAAAGTGCGTGATTTATTAATATAATTATTTGCTATGACATTCAGACCAAACTACATGACCGAAACGTTTTCCCGAACTTTTGCTATTCTGTTGCGGAATTACTAAAAATTAGAGGGAATGTTATCAAAATGAAAGAATATGGTTTAAAACGTCTGTCACGGTATTCTACAAATACTGCAGTTGCATGTGGTTGCGGTTTAATGATGAAGGACTTGATCGACCATGCTTTGAAGTCTGACCCACAAATATTAATTGTGGATTATATCAGCGAAACGTTGGTAGAAGTACGCCGAATTCTGGAGAGTGTTACACAAAAACATTACAAGGTTTTTCATACTAACACAACCTTTCTTTTGGATACCAAAAATTATTTCTCTCTCTGTAATTCTCCATCTCCAGGTCCACTTCCTAAAAAGAAAACCTGATGTGAGCTCAGCAGACACGGTGATGCCAATCGTCGAAAAGATATGCCGAATCGTTCTCAAGTAAATTCAAGGAAATAGTATTAATCAAATGAGCCCAATGACAGATAGTAACATAGTTTTCCATAATTCCAGACAAGATTTGGATAAAATCCGCGTGGATCAGGAAATGGACAAATGGTGGAATGAATCAATTGGCATAGTGGTTAATCATATACCTCCCGTCAAATATTTCCACTTAACGAATCATTTCGCCACGAAACAAACTAATTGTCTTGAAAGAAAGTGGAGACTACGCCGTAAAATTGAAGCAGTAACTAGTCTCGCTGATATTACTTCTAAGTCAGCCAAAACTGTCCCAGCCCTCTGCTTCCATGATCAAGCAGAGATTTACCTCGATAAAATGGGCGATATTTTGACTTATTGTGATTTCGGCCATGAATATAAACAATTCATGAAAGAAATACGTAAGGATGAACGGTATTACCGAAAATGGGCTAATAACAACAGGACACTACTCGTCATCAAATCCGAACTCTTAGAAGAGAAAGGCGGACGACGTGTGATTGACGCATTCGTTGTAAATAATTTTCTAAAGAAAAAATATCAATTCCGAACAAATTCAATTTTTTTTCTAATAAATAAACTTTCGATCCTACCCTTCAGGAAGAACTACTAGAAACTGGGATTACTGTACATGTTATTCCAATTGCGGAGATATTAATTAATCCTAAGTGTTCAGGACTTATGGCAGAATATAATGCCAAGCTGGGATGGAGCATCGCGGAGACATTCAAAACAATCGTTCCCGACGTTTTCTACCAATGTTATTATCTGGAAGATGTTGTTGTCTTGGATTGTGTCCGTGAGTCCATTGTTGGTTCAGAACAATACATTAAGGACGCCTTGATGAGAAATTGGAAGGTAACCCAACTCTCGTTTTACGTGTAATGTACTTTTTACAGGCGGTTTCTTTGGTTGTGGATTCGGCAACTATATTTTGATCAGCCTATTATTAGTAAGCTACCCTACCGGAGAAAATAAATATCCGGAGAAATTGTGGATAGGTAAAATCAGAAGAGGAAAGATTTAAGCTTTCACTTTTCGTGACCAACTTTCACCGAAAACTGGTGAAGGATAACTTTCACTTTAGACACTGTAGACGAAATTGATATAGTCGCTCAATTGAATAAAAAAAATTAACCATTTTAATTTACGTTCGTCTATAAGAATATTCACATTTAGCAGTACTTTGGATGACTTGTTTAATTTGTATCATACAGGTTTACATTATGAATGACAATACAAGCGCTACGTCGGAGGAAACGATCAACAATACACTTGACATTCTTCGAAAGAGACACTCAATAGGTAGAAGTGATGCAGACTCAGATATGCGATTCCCAATCTCATCACTTTTCCCGGAAAAAATCGAATTTCTTTGAAAAAAATTCATCCTACGACGTTCGAATAATTCTGAGCATACGAAAGATGTTTAGAACCAAACCTAAAACCACACATGTTATGTATGCAATGGGAAAATGAATTGAATAAACTGAATACACTTTGTCTCATGAAATTGAAATGATGGTATGGTGTTTATTAAAAAAGGAGTATACACATACCATGTCCATTCAGAGATTTAGTCTTGATTCTTGACAGAACAAGAAACAATAAAAGCTGGACACAAAGTCCAACCACAACACAAATTCTAAACCTAGGTTATATTTTACATTTCGTACATTGTGTAATTCTTTGTCTGAATGTCTAAATTAAATATTCTGAATCAACTCATTTGCTCGAGAGTGGTTTGATTTCGTAATCCAATAGTCCAAACAAAATGTCAACTGTCGCCAACAATTTTGTCAGACACGTGCACGTACACCATTATCTCATCGGTGTAAATGAATTACAAAGACTCATCTACGTTGAATTCTTATCGTAGAACTTCTACTCCGAGGTAGTTATAATTACGGTAGAATCTTCTTCGGTTGGGCCAAGCTGTTGTTTCAGCATGATGTTTTCGTTTCGAAGTTGGTTAATTTCACGCCTCAGCAAATCCAATTCTTCGGCTGTATTTTCATGTTCCTTGAGGGTGGAAGCTAAGCGGCAATTAGTTGTCCTGAGTTCGTTAATGTATTCGCACGCTTTTGCCAAAATACCTCCCTTACTCTGAAAAAAAAATTTAACTTGCTTAAATAAAATAAAAATTAATAAAAATTAATTCTAACTTCATTTGAACAATAAATAGCCGAAATAAAGACACTAGAATTGTTAGCGTTTCTCAACTTATCAAAGTGGTTTAATATTGAAAATACTAGGAACTATAGAATAAACCGGGACATGATAGTTCATTTTCGTCATTTCGTCCCTTTGATTTTAGAAGTATTCTGAACCATTTTTGTGAATTTTCGGATCCTCAAGAAGTACACACAATACATACAAAGCGTGAAACCCGGTAGTTGGTGTGACCCCCCCCCCCCCGACGGAGAGTTCGAAGCACCTGGGTTGGTTGACACCTACCGAAAATAAATATACGTAGGTGTTTGAACCCCTACCCCCTTCATTTGCCTAAATTAGTTCAATCCACCACCCCTGCCAACATACCGGGTTTCCATTTATGATACAAAGTACATCGATTGTCTGTTTCAATTTCAATAAACGCTTAAACGTAACATTAATACATTTTTAACAACTACTATATAACTATTTTATCCAACTGTTCCATACAAAACTGCTGAGGGTTGATTGACATTTGAAACACAGAACCGATAGGTTTTGAATGAATTGTGTCTACACTGCGAGGACTTGAAATGTCACGAAAATGTGTAGACTAGGATCTCGATGGCACCGAAACCGAACTAGCATGTCTCGTCCCGGTTTATTCTAAATGCCTAGAAAATACTGTGTTCTATTATTTGTGAATACTGAGTTTTGATGTACTTGTCCTTGTTTGGTGCTCTCCTCATTACAAGTGGGTACAATTTTCGCGAGTTTGTTGATCCAGCCGTTGATCTTGTCCCGGCGCCTTCTTTCAACTTCATTGTGGGTCGCCCTCTTTTTCTCGTCACGAACTGCGGCTTTAGAACTAATACCGGTGACACGGCTCAGCGATCTTGCATCAATGATTTGGGTTCTCTGTGACATTTGACGACCTGAAGTTGAGAAAAAAATTAGAACGCTAAACACTGAAATAGTTACTGAAATGATTAATCTGAGTATGACTGAGGGTTTTAAAATTTTGTGAAAACCACAAACGAATTTTTAAGCAATAATTTCGAGTTTTATTGATTGAAGTAAACCAACAAAACGCGACAACAAATTCTCAAACCGAACGAACATTTCCCTGCGACTACATGTTAGGTCTCTATGCCTCCAAAAACTTGAGAGAAAATCAGACCTGAACAAATTGAATTGAATTAATATTGTAAGACTTCATTTGAGGGTATTGTCTTCAAATAATAAATTAATTAATTAAGGCAACATATTCGTCGAAAATGATACACTTCAAACACGTCAGAATAATAAATGATAAAAGATAAAAACATGAAAAACTGGTAATATTCTATTTTCCCGCTTACCAAGTACATCTTGAGGTGATCCAATGACGTAGTATTGCCCGTTCAGTGATGGTTGTAGGACTTGAACACCGGAGTTCTGCTGCGTGTACGCCGTACCATCGTCAGAAATGCCAACAACCCGGTAAGTAAGGGCTCCTGAATAAAAAATTTAAGACGGTTATACTGAGTTCCTGGGTGTGCAACGGTTAGATATTAAGTAAGACTATTTTTGCGATTTTGTGCACAAGGTGGCTAGTAACCTACGCACCTGCGTGCAGCCCAATCAGGAGTCAGAAGACCCTGTGAGCTTTTTGCTATTTCTTATCCCTCGGGAAAGAGATGCAGGGCAGAATTTTTTTTCCTAGGATGCATTAATAAGCACAGTCTGCATTAGCTTGGATCTACTTTATATTCCTATGTATGACTCTGAAGTAATGTTCTGTAAATAAAGTTGTAAATATCGTCCAACAGTGTCTCCCGGATAAGACAATCAGATTCGTACATCGGCATTTTGAATGCTACGGGTTTATCACTCTAATAAAGAAACAAACAAACAAATTCGTGGACAAAATTCCTTGACAACCTTCCTTCCTAGGTTAGTACATAGTCGTTGTTGACAAAATTGTTTTTTTGTTATTTTGATGGGCACCACGATGCTCTTCCTTGTTAAATGGGCACC